>ML374059.1:29785-56939 GCA_005239525.1 Nicotiana knightiana | reverse complement strand
AATCATCAACTAGCACCATCACATATCTCTTACCACCTCTACTCAGAGTTCTCATAGGACCACATAGATCCATATGAACCAGTTCCAACGTCCTGGTGGTACTGACTATTTTCTTACTTTTGAAAGAGCACCTTACCTGCTTCCCCCTGGCATATGCCTCACAAACTTTGTCCTCCTTGAACTTAATGTTCGGAAGTCCTACCACTAAGTCCTTTGGGACTAGTTTGTTAAGATGAGTTAGACTCGCATGGNTGACATAGATGTTATTCATTCTTTTTCCATGCAAAACAATCTTGTCAGTAAGCAGGTTAATCACAAAACATTTTGTGGAAGTAAAAGCAACCAGGTTACCTATGTCACACAGTTGTGATACACTGACAGGCTATATTTCAAGCCATCTATTAGATACACATGTTCAATGGATTGTGTATCATTCTTACCTACCTTACCTACCCCAATGATTTTACCTTCCTTTTCATTTCCGAAGGAGACATTTCCTCCTTTGAGACTTTCAAGTGAAAGGAACNGAGATGGTCAGTCTTACCACATTTATAGCATCCCTCGTTGGTTGGTCTTTCTGGAGCTTTTGCTTTGTTGTAGTTTCCTCCTCTAGAGATGCCTTTCTTCCTCATGAGAAAGTTTCTTAATTCTTTGGTGATCATGGCCATCTCATCATCTTCCAGATTTTCTCCCTCAGTGATTCTTAAGGCTAGACTCCTCTCCTTCTTTGGACCATCCATCTTTATTGTCTGCCTTCTCAGTTCATAGGCAGTGAGGTTTTCAATTAGCTCATCCAATCTGAGGGTTGCCATATTTTTGGATTCCTAGATAGCAATGATTTTGCTTTCCCAGGAAATAGGCAAGTCCCTTGTTAGGATCTTCTCAACCTTGTCCTCTGTATGAATGATTCTTCCAAGAGACTTTAGTTCATTAGTCAAGGTTGTGAACCTTGTGTACATCTCTTGGACAGTCTCTCCTTCTTTCATAGTGAAGTTTTCATACTAAGAGTGTAGTAGAGTACCTCTTGACCTTTTTACCTGAGGTGTTACTTCATGGGCTACTTGCAAGGTGTCCCAAATCTCTTTGGCAGTGGTACATCCTTGGATTCTGCTGTACTCGTATGTACCTAGTCCAAATACTAGCCACTTTTTGGCCTTTGCATTCTTCTCCCATTTCTTTAGATCCTCAGCAGTGCAATCAACTCTTTTCTTTGGTATATCTATACCTTCAACAGTCTTCATCATGGTGGCTAGAGGACCATCAGTGACTATGTCCCATAGTTCATAGTCTTCTCCAATTAGGTGATCCTTCATCCTATTTTTCCACCATGATTAGTACTGGCCATTGAAGAGTGGTGGCCTTGCAGTTGATTGACCTTCTCAATTTCCAGGTGGTGCACTCATCTTGATCTTCTCCAAGGTGTTAGACTTTCAAGGAAAACCCGCTCTGATACTAATTGTTATTTTTGACTTCAATACCATACAAGAAGATAGGTTACTATGTGTGGTACCCCAATTTTCGAGTGCTGTCTCAGTAGAAGAACCTGGTTCTTCTTGGTGTTCCAACTACTACTGTTGCGGAATAATAAAAATCAGNGACTTACAAAATAAACTCTTTTGTAATCCTAGGACTAACTCTAATCCCTTTGTAGTAACTAGCCCCTAGCTAATTTCTACACACCTCAAGTTAACTTTAACTTGATCAATACGTACCTATTACAATTGCTTCTATGAAAGCTGAAAGATATAATATTAAAAACTCCTACTACAATCAACTAGACTCAATAATCAATCTGATGAAACTGGTTCTTCTAGTTGAACTTTAGCCTTTGCATCGCACAGTAATTCTGCTTGCAAAATATCTGGGAATTTTGCTTTCAGATCTTGATTCACTTCTGCACTTGTGCGTGTTCAATTCCAGCAGAAATACATCAAGTATTTATAGATTCAGTCGTTGAGCTTGTCTTCTAATTCCAGTTCAACTCTACCTGGGTGAACCAATTCGAACCAAACTCAACTTCCTTTCTTTTGTTACTTTCCTTGTTGAATTCGACTTCAATTAATCATATAAGTTTGCAACCTTTTCGCATTAGGAGACAATCTCTTGGTACATTGATATTTCATATTCAAAACATCTCCTAAGCATATATGGTTCATGTGCCAGCTCGTCAGTTCACGATGTGTGCTATGATGGACCTGGTTCAACTTGTCAGCCTTTTGTCAATCTTCAAAACTATGAAGTGACATGGGCCAACAATAGGTAACGTTTTCTAACCTTAATCCATTTGTATATCAATTTCCTTAATGTAATCAATGAAATTGGATGAAAAACCATGAAATTGGGATGAAACTTCCCTAAGAAGAAATCTGAGGATTTAGGGAGATTTAGACGTCGAATTTTGTTGATTCTTGTTCGAGTGGGTTCATGAGCGAATGGGTGTTCGGGAAATATAAATTTTACCCGATTCTGAGACGTGGGCCCGGGGGACTTTTTGGGCAAATTTCCTAATTCCGTGTATTAGCTTAGAAATAATTAGCTATTTTGTTCCCTTGAAGTGATATTTACATTATGCAATCGATTTGAATATATTTGGGCCACCCGGAGTCAGATACTCGTGGCAAGAGCGTGGTATTGAGTTGATTAGCGCAGTCAAAGTAAGTGGCTTGCCTAACTCTGTGTTGGGGATTTTCCCTTAGGCATTTTTATACTGATTTTGTTATGTGGACGCCGTGTACATAAGGTGACGAGTGTGTACACGGGTCATTGTTTCTAAAATTCCATTTCTCCTTCCATGGCATCACTCATTTTCATTCCTATATTACTGTTTCCTGTCTTAACTGAGTAGTTAGCTTAAGAATAAGCATGCCTACCTGTCCTTACTTGATTTCCTCTTATTTGATACTAGTTGCACCATGCTTAGGTAGCTTTACTCTATTCTTGCCTGTTGTTTTTCCTGGACTGTCTAATTAAGCTATATCCGACATACTTCTGCATTGCATATTTAAATTGGGACTAGGGACCGAGATCCGGGAGCTTTCCTCCTGTACTGCATTTCATATTTAAATTGGGACTACAGACTGAGATCCGGGAGCTTTCCCCCTGTACTGAAATGCATATTTAAATTGGGACTACGGACGGAGATCCGGGAGCTTTCCCCCTGTACTGCATAGCATATTTAAATTGGGACTACGGACTGAGATCCGAGAGCTTTCCCCTTGTACTGCATTGCACATTTACTGTTGAGATATATGTTGTGCTGAGCCGAGGGCTCTCTGTCTGTTATAAATTCTTCCAGTTTCCAGTATTCATGTTTATCATTGCTTATCTATATTTCACTGTTTTAAATTTATATTGACTTATTTTAAAAACTCAGTAGAGCCTTAACCTGACCTCGTCACTACTTGACTGTGGTTAGGCTTGGCACTTACAGAGTACCGAATGTGGAGTACTCACGCCCTTTCCTGCGCATGTTTTCCCTATGTGCAGATCCAGGTACCAGCACCCACTATCATGTCTAGGAGTCGTTCTAGCAGCTGCCAGGAGACCGCGAGGTAATTCTGCCGTGACCCCAGGATCCCACGAGTCCCCTTCTACTCTAGTATAGGCATAGAGGACTTATGTATTTTCCACTATTTCATTGTATAGAGCTACATTTAGTACAAAGCTTGTGACTATCGTGACATTCCGGGTTTTGGGAAGTGAAAGTGTACATGCTGAGCAGCTATGTATATCTACTTGAGTTCTTTTCTATCTTTATTTTATTGATTCTATTACTTACCATGAATTTTAGGCTTACCTAGTCGTGGATACTAGGTGCCGTCACGATACCTTTCGGAGGGCAAAATGGGTCATGACAAATTGGTATCATAAGATGCAGGAAGTTTTGCTTTTACTATCCACTAAGGCCGAGGCAGGTCCGTGATTTAGCAATTGTGGAGGTACCGTTACATTTAGTATAATTTATTAGTGCTTATAAAAATTGTTACGGGGGCCTTTGTTTGTATCTGACTATTTTTTTAAGACATTTTTAAGAATGTATGAAACTTTTACCGATACTTTTCAGGTGCCGCTGACCCCTCTCCCTACAATATACGTTGCCTCTATACTAAAGCACTAAGAGGTCATTTTGGTTGGTGAATAAATTATACTGGAATTACACCGGCAGAATTATTATAAAAAGACTAGTTAATAACAGAATAATTTAGTACATATACTTTCATTTGAAGGCATGTATAATAGAACTTGTCTCCATACAAAGGCATGGTAGAAATGACATCATGTAACCACTCTAAAGGGATGTTATTTAGGAATTACTAATTTTTTCTAAATTTTAATTTTTCAGTTAATTTTTGTGGGACATAAATATCTTGAATTGTACTGAAATTAAGATATTTAGTTTAATTTTCAGGACAAAACAAGTATTGGTTAATCCCTAAATAACATCCCTAAGAATGGTTGTTTGTGTAAAATTTTCATGTGACGCCCAGTTTTGCGCCACCCATTAAATTTGTATCCACTTTTAAAAAAAGTTTAAATGATATACAAATTTTAGATAGTTTCATATGCATACACTTTATCTTCTTCTTTACTGTTGTTTTCTTCTTTTTTCTTAGAGTTTCTTCTTCTTCATAGTTGCAAAATGAGTTTGTTAAATTTGTTATTGTTTTGACAATTTGATGATTGAGAATTGTTCTTATGATATTTGAAAGTTATGTTTCAAATTTAAACTCATTTGAAGTAGGGTATTGAATCGTGTATTGGATTGTTGAAATTCGAAAAATAAGTTTATGTTTCAGAACTTAAGATTCGAAATCTGAAGTTACATTCAATAAATTGAACTACTTAATATACGAATTCTGAAGTTACATTTGAAAAGATAGAAGAACTTTGAACCACTTCAGCTCCGAGTGGATACACTTTGCAAATTTTTGTGCAATGCAGATATAACTTCATTGGTGAACTCAAAAGTGAGTATATATGAAAGAAGAATGCCTCCCAAAGGCGTGTAAAATGGGCTTCTCTCCAAAAACTGGCACATGGAGTTTTGACAAAGTGAGACAACGTACCCACATAATTGGCAGAAAAAAGTCCTAGTTATAGATATTGGCACAAAATAGCCAATAAATGTATATCACAATAATAATGTGTCTATCAAAACTTTGTTTTCCTTCTTTGTGTATATCATAATATATATTAAAATTTTATTTTCCTTCTTTGAATATATCTATATGTATAAGACAAAAAGAATTAAATTATTTTATTTTCCTTCTTTGAATATATCTATATGTATTAGATAAAAACAAGAGGCGAGAACAACGAGTTGTGTACCTTATTCACGCAGCGAAAACTGTTGAATTCACCACCAAAAGAATTGCCCCAAATCAACATTTGGATAACTAGGAAATAAAGTTAATCTTTCACCAATTAGATGCCCAAACTTGTGTGTGTTTTTCTTGTAGAAAAGATTAGTTAGAGAGAAAATTCCAACGCTTAAAAAAGTTATGTGTTTTCTCTTTTAACATAAATAGGCAGCGTAATAGCGGTTAAGGAAGATAATCCACCACTCCATTTTTGCACGTTCACTTTAATGGGAGTTTGTGATTTAGTGGTAACTTCTCTTAACCTCTCTTATTTATCTCTCCTAACCGGGTCGGGTCAGTCCACGTGGAGCGACCCACGACCTATAATCCAACATCTCTCATTTCGCTCATAGTGGGATAGACCGATGTATTTAACACACAATTCTTACCGGCAAATAGTTGGTGCGACCTGCGAGCACAAAGTTGTAACATTCCAAAACCAATTAAAGGTTCTACTAAAGCTCTATGTAGAAATCCAATAACATACGTAAAATATTCACTACTAGCATGGAGATCTTATTACTTGCAATACCCAAACATCATTCGCTACTCCTATAGCTTGTTATCTAATCTCTCATCCTTGAAAAGAGGTGAACTCGAGTTCATGTGTAACTTTGTATTAATAATTACATTTGATACCCTCATGGTAATTGTAATGGTCAACCTATGAATACAAGTTAAATTACTAAAAAAAATAAATTCTTTTTAGTTGTCCTCTCTTTCTTCTCGAATCCTTCCGTTCCAAGTCAACTGCTTTCCTAGACATGCACCGTATTGCCGAATCACTCATGACTATTAGTGATATGCTAAAGTAGAAACATTGATTAGCACTTAAAGAGACAGTAAAAGATCAAAGGGTATTTCAATAAAAGTTAATATAACTTCTTTGGGATATCACACAATGAATAAGCAAAGATTCATTCTTCCATTATCCCATGGTCAATAACACACGTGGTATGAAACACATGTTACAATGTTCTCACCTTATATTGGCGCGTGTGTCTTATTCTTTTAATCATTCAACACCGTATAGATCTTGGTTTAGACACCTCCAATTGTCTAACCCGAGTTTCTCACTTTAATAATTCTCAAATCTACTTTTTGGAGAAACTCGTATCTGGCCTACAAAACAAGTCATAATCGAATATTAAAATTCATAAGCCTGACTAGTTGTCAAGACCGACCTTAATAAGTAAATATAATCTCGTATTATCCAAGGTTCTATAAGGTCTCATCTCTTCACGATTCTTAATGTAAGAGGAGATTGCTCATGTGAGAGAGACAATCTTGCGACTTGTTCAACACACTGTTTATCAACAAAACATCATCACATGCATACGAGATATAAGGATAAATTCAAGAGTCAAATATCGATGAGCATATTACAATAATCAAGATTTTACATTACATAAATATATATATTCATATCCTTTGCAAACCTAGAGCCATTACATGTTTCTCAAACAGGTCTCTAGATGTCGCCTTTGTAAAAGGATCAACTATCATGCTTCGCGTACGAATGTACTGAAAATTTATCTCTCCACTTGCTACCATGTCTCTCACAAAGTTATACTTGATGTCAATGTGTTTGGTCTTACTGTGATACTTAGGATCTTTTGTGTATGAAATAGCAACTTGACTATCACAATATAAAGTCATGGAACCCTGAAAGTTCTTTGTAATATCAAAATGCTCAAAGAATCTCTTCAACCAAACAGCTTCTTGTACTGCAGACGCACAAGCCACGAATTCAGCTTCCAGCATTGAAAGCGATGTACATTTTTGTTTCTTACTTTTCCAAGATATAGCACCACCATTAAGTAAGAAGGCATAACCGGATGTTGATTTCTATCATTCCGGTCATCAGTTCAATCAGCATCTGTATATCCTCTCAAGTATAAGTCACTTCCATTATAACATGGTGAATAATCTGCAGTTCCCTTCAGGTATCTGAAAATTCTCTTCACGGCTTTCAAATGATCTCTTCCAGGATTGGGTTGACACATGCTAACGAGACCTACAACATAACAAATGTCTGGGCAAGTATACATCATAGCGTACATCAAGCTCCCGACAGCACTTGAATACGGAGCTCGAGACATGTCTTCCTTTTTATTTTCAATCTTGGGACGCATTTCAAGGCTTAATGTTTCACCTCTCGCTATAGGAGTATCCATGGATTTGCAACTATTCATGCAAAAACGATCCAAAATTTCTTTATATAAGTTTCTTGAGATAGACTCAATAACTTTTTGGAATGGTCTCTTTGGATTCTCCAAGGATATAGTTTTCCTCACCTATATCTTTCATTTCAAATGACTTTGAAAGCCATGATTTGATAGTTTTCAATTACTCCAAATTAGTTTTGGCCAATAAAATATCATCCACGTAAATAGAAAGAATTACAAACATCCCATTGAACTTCTTCACATAAATTCAATGGTTTTTACTGATCATGGTGAAATCATACGAGATTACCTCCTTGTGAAATCTCAAATACCGTTGCCTTGAAGATTGCTTCAGGACATAAATAGATCTTTTCAATTTACAAACCTTCTTTTCTTTGCCTTTAATGATGAAGCCTACAGGTTGTTCCATGTAGATTTCTTCATCTAGTTCTCCATTGAGAAAAGTTGTCTTCACATCTATTTGATGTAATTCCAAATCCAAACGTGCAACAATAGCCAAAAGTAAATGAATCGAGGTACATGTGACAACTAGTAAAAACGTTTCCTCATAATTTATTCCATCTTCTTGAGTAAAGTCTTTTTCAACCAATCGTTCTTTGTATCTTTCTATTGACCCATCCGTTTTGCGTTTAAGTTTGAGAACCCACTTGTTCTCAGTGGCTCTACGCCCAAGCGAAAGGTCAACTAGATCCCATACTTTGTTGGTTTTCATGGATTCTAATTCTTTTTTCATTGCTTTCACCCACTCATCTAGGGCTGGATAAAGCCTCAGTCACAGACTTTGGCTCATCCATTTCTGTGGGAGATACCAAGAAAATGTAATCTTCAATTCATAAGTACGTTCAGAATATTTTTCCTGGTGCTCTTTTTTAGTTGAAATTTGGATTCGTCAGAAGGATTTTGGAATTGAGAACTCCTACTTCCACTCGGATCAAGAACAAGATCTTGATCGATTTGATTATCATATGTTTCGTAAGACACTTTGCTGACTATTTAAGTTCAACATTTCATAAAGAGGCTCCCCATTCTTTATCTCGCACTTTTTTGGAAAGTAATTTTCCATAAATGTGACATCTCGTGATTCAATCTCAGTAACACTTCCATCCTCTAATTCACCAATGAAAACATACCCCTTGGAATGTTCTGAATATCTTATAAAGATACATTTCTTACCTTTTGAACCTAATTACCAAACTTGCTAAAAGAATCTTTTACATATGCAGCACAAACCCAAGGTCGTAAATCTTTTGAGTTTGGTTTTTGACCAGTCCATAGCTCATAAGGGGTGGAAGAAACTGATTTAAAAGGCACTTTGTTCAATATGTAGGCTACAATCAATAAGGCATCTCCCTAAAAGAAGATAGGTAAATTTGCCTACACCATCATGGACCTTATCAAGTCCAGTAGTGTTCTATTCCTCCTTTATGCTACACCATTTTGTTGAGGTATGTAAGGAATAGTTAACTATATGGTGATGCCATTTTCATTACACAATTCTTCAAATTCTTTTGAAAGATATTTATGCCCTCTATCGGTTCTTAAGGTCTTAATCTTATTGTCTAATTGATTATCAATTTCATTCAAATATTTCTTAAAGCATTCAAGTGCTTCAGATTTATGAGAAATCAAATAGACATAACCAAAGCCCGTGATCATCAATGAACGTAATGGAATATAAAGCACCAGACCTAGCCCTTACATTCATTGGACCATAGATATCTGAATGGATTAATTGCAATGGAAAATCAGCTCTCTTATCTTTTCCAAATGGTTTACATATAATCTTTACGACAAGATAATTTTCACAAGTTGGCATTTTAATTTTAGAGAAAGAACTCAAATGTACTTCCTTAGCCAATCTATTCATTCGATCCTGCCCTATGTGACATAATCTTGCATGCCATGTGATAACATCAACATCATTGTTACTAGAATAACATGCCATAACACAACAATTAACATAATAGTTATACGTAGAAGGATTACAATCTAACACACAAAACCATCATAACGATGTCCAAAACCATAAACAACATTGTCTAGAGTAATTCTAAGATCATTGCGACTAAAATTCAAATTGAAATATAAATCTAGAAGAATAGACACAGACGCTAAGTTTTGTCAAATCTCTGGAACATAAAGGACGTCCCGTAACATCAACGATCGGCCACCACGCATGCCCATTCTGCAAGTGTCTATCCCTTTGACTTCAAGATTTTCATTATTTCCCACATATACATGCCTTGATCCATGTGGAACTCGGCGAAACTCTATAAACGCTTCTCTATCACGGCTCACATTATCGGTGGCCCCTGAGTCTAAAATCAACACAAGATAAGATTTAGTTAGTAAAACAGTGCTATATAGTACTTAGAGATGCATTTTGAAATGCTACCCTTTTTGGCTCAATGCACTCACGAGCAAAATGCCCTGGAACTTGACAATTGTGGCACTTCATCTTGCTCTTGTCTTTCTTCTTATAGAACCGTTTCCTTTCTTGGAATTTGGCTTGTTTCTTTTCTTGGAGAATCCTTGTCCGGTCTCCTTGCCCTTTCCGTCATTTTCCAATTTCTCTTGCGCTTGAAGCTTGATCTCTTTGTACCACTTGATTTTGCCACAAAGGCATTGAGTACATCTTTAGCAGCACCAAGTTTCTCATCTTCAAGCTCCACATGATTGGCAACATCAGCAAAAATTTGATGTTATCACTATGGGTCAAGTTAACCTTCAAATGTTCCCAATTATTGGGAAGAGGCTGAATCACTTCCTGAACCTGCTGCTCATCAGAGAGAACATGGCCAGCACTTTTGAGTTGATCAATCATATTTGACATCACCCTTAGATATTGCTTGGCAATGTGATCATGGCACTTTTTGTATGTATCAAACTTGATTGTCAACTGTCAAAGGCGAGTCACAATTGTACCCCCATATGCCTCTCTTAAATGTGCCCACATGGCTTGAGCAGTAGGATATTGCTCCCATTCGTGGATGAGATCATCAGCAACTGAACTTACAATAATTCCACGTGTAGTGGAATCTATATTTTTCCAATTATTGTAAGCTTCCAGATCCCTGTTATGTTGGACAATGTTACCCTCCCCTGGATGACTCATAACATGGTTAATACTTTCAAGAGCATCTTGCTCTTGGAGTACATACCACATTTTACGACTCCATATGTCGTAATTTTTACAATTCAGTTTGTCACCCTTGTTCAAGTCAACAATGATACTTTTCGATGCCATGTCTGTTTATAGAGACAACATTACAAGTTTAACTCATCAATATATAGACTGCAGTCAATTTATTCATGTGATTACACACTCAAGCAATTAATTATAGTATTAATTCTACATTTAGTATAGAATCGAAAGGTCATTACGCTTCCATTCAACATCTATATCTAAATATTTTCATTATTATTAAAACCACTTATTAGCGTGTACTTTACTTCAAGTCTCAATTCGTTATAAGATAAAATAATAAATAATATATGTAACTGGTGAGACAAAAAAACATAATTTAAATTTTATTAATATAAAACATATAATAACATTTACATGTTTTCTATGACATCCATGTATTAAAACACTAACTTTTGCATATATACGCTAAAAGGTGCACTAGGAAAAATATCATAATAAATTTCAGTTAAAATTTTACCCCACGGTTCTCGAATGGAGTCCGCTAAAATACCTAATGCTTCCTAATCAGTAATTTCTATGTAATTAGCCAATTCACCTCTTTTTAACTGGAAAAGGTGTACATGTTCAGGGATGAAAGCATCAAAGCCCATTTTAAATTCCTTAAACTCCCTAAATTTCTTTTACCTTACCTTCACTCAGCTCTCTAAACCCTTAACTTATTTTGCCTCACTCTTAGGACATTCCTGATGACTTCAGGCTTCGAGTCTGAATCATTACAAAAATAAGTCCTGCAAAGATGTATCCTTCTATGTTGTCCTCTTCCTTGACTTCGAGAACTCCTACTTTAAGTAATTAGAACTTTTCCCTATTCAATCATATCTGAAATAGGACCAAGGAAACAATAAGAATGGCCACAACCACTCTGTAACGACCCGACCAGTCATTTTGCTTTTTAGAACCCCGTTCCCCTAAATAAGACTCCCCGTATGTGCTTCTACTATTTTTTCACTTACGGGGGCGGTTAGTTTTGGATTTGAAAGGGTTCGGGTTAAAATCAGAACACATCGTTCCTTAAGTTGGCCTTAAAAGGCTAAGTTTGACTTCGATCAACGTTTTGAGTAAACGACCTCGGAATCAGGATTTGACGGTTCTAATAGGTTCGTATGATGATTTTTGACTTGGGTGTATGCTCGGATCGGGTTTTGGATGACCCGGGAGCGTTTCAGCGTCTAATATTGAAAGTTGGTTCTTTTAAGGTTTTTGAAGTTCTTTAAATTTGCTTTGGAGTAGGTTTTGGTGCTATCGAGGTCCGAATGGAATTCTGAGATCGGGAGTAGTTCCTTAATGTCATTTAAGACTTCCACGCAAAATTTAGTGCCACTCCGAGTAGTTTAAGTACGTTTCGGCGAATTGGGAGTAAATAGAAGAACTTAAAGTTCATATTTTTTATTCAATTGGTTTGGGGTGTGATTCTTAGTTTTGAAGTTGTTTTGGGCATTCCGAGAGTCTGAGCGAGTCTGTTTTATGATTTCAAACTTGTCGGTAGGTTCGGGTGGGCCTCGGGGGCCCCAGGTATTACTAGGACGAGGCTTGGACCAAGTTAGAACTTGGGAGCAACAACTTAAGCTCCCAGTTGTTGGTGTAATCGCACCTGCGCTTGGCTAGACACACGTGAGAGCTTGCAGATGTGAGCCAGAGGCCGCAGAAGTGGACGAACCAAGGCTGCTCAAAGTCCACATGAGCGAGGAATTTAGCGCACATGTGAAACGCGCATGTGCGATGATTGCGACCGCAGAAGCGACAGTGTACACAAGCACAAAGGAATCGATCACAGGAGCGACCCTAGCTCCGCAGGTGCGATGGGCCAGTGGCCAGGCTTGTTCCGTAGAAGCGGACTTTTTACCGCAGAAGCAGTCCCGCAGAAACGTAAGTCCCTCCGCAGGTGCAAAAATTTTAGAAGGCAGAACCTTCATTTAATGCGGGAGTTAGTCATTTTTTGTGATGACCGAAAAGGTCATTCTGTATATTTCTAGCTAATTCTGTGTTTCGAGGTCTTGAAAACCTCCTTCTATCTCACCTCGATTTGCATGCGCAGCCCGGGCATGTAGCTGGAAAGCCTTTGTGTGAAAAACTAAAAAAGTTGACTTCGGTCAACATTTTTGGTAAACTGACCCGGACCCGTGATTTGGCGGTCCCGGAGGGTCTGTAGGAAAATATGGGACTTGGGCGTATGCCCGGAATAAAATTCCGTGGTCCCAAGTCCGAGAACTGAATTTTTTAAAAGAAATTGTTTTCTGAAAAATATAAGAGATTTTGACAATGAAATTCTATGTGAAACCTGTGGTATCAGGCCCGTATCTTGGTTCTGGAGCTCGGCACAGGTTCGATATAATATTTATGTCATATCTGTAAAGTTTGGTAAGAAACGGACTTCATTAGATGTGATTCAGACCTTAAATGCAAAAATTTGATGTTAAAGAAGTTTTGAAGAATTTCATTGATTGTTGGTTTGATTCGTCGTTTTGGTGTTATTTTATGTGATTTGAAACCTTGAGTGAGTCAGTGTTAGGTTATATGATTTGTGTGTGTGGTTGGACGAGGTCCCGGGGGGCCTCGGGTGTGTTTCGGATGGGCTTCGAGTCAATTCTCCCCTATTTTGCATTGTTGTTCTGCTGTCTTGTGTTTTCTTCTATGCGATCGCATATGCACATCCGCGATTGCATAGAGTAATTTTGGCCACCCCAGTTTTATTAATCGCGATCGCATAGGCAGGTTCATGATCGAGGAAGTCTACATCCTTCTTCTCCGCGTTCGCAGGTGCACCATCGCATTCGCATAGTGTTTCCACTGGGGCATCGAATTATTCTTCTATGCGATCGCATTCCACTCTTTGCGACCGCGTAGTGTAGCAATTTGGGCAGCAGGTAACTTCTCATACGCGATCACACTCGAGCCTTCGCGATTGCATAGAGAACTTTGGCCAGTGACAATTGTTCCTCTTCGCGATCGCATTACCTTCTCCGCGATCGCGATGCTTTAATCCTGGACAGCCTTCCTTTTCTTCTCCGCGATCTCGATTCATTAAAAATTTGGGCAGAATATAAGTCTTCAAAAACGAGGGTTAAGCCATTTTTAACATATTTTGACTTCTAGAGCTCGGTTCTTGGCGATTTTTGAAGGGTTTTTCACACAAATCGAATAGATAAGTGTTCTTCCACTAGAATTAATTATATTTCATGAATTAGTTCTTGTTTCCATCATTTAAATTGTGTTTTGGGTTGAGGAAGTTGTGCGTTTTGAAAGAAAACTTCAAAAATGAAAATTCATGATTTGGAAGACCAAATGTTATCGGAATTGTATGGGTGAACTCGTATCGGAATGGGTAATCGGAATTCGTAAAATTTGTCGGGTTCCGAGGTGCAGTCCCAGGGGTCGACTTTTGGGTCGATTTTTATAATGTTGTAAAGATTGAGACTTTATTATTCGGAATAGTTTCTTATACGTTTTATGTGTATTTTGAAATTGTTTTAGTTGTTTTTGAGCTGTCCGGAGGTCTTTTTGCCCGAGAAGTCTATTTTTGAGTACCGGGTTGTCGTCTTTGAGGTAAGTATCTTTCCTAACTTTGTGTGGGAGAACTACCCCTTAGGATTGCGTCTTCCTTGTTGATTGTAGTCAGAGTATGCGAGGTGACGAGTGTGCACTCGAACTTATTTGCAATTAGATTGGCCTTTTAGGATTCGTAGGTTCTTATATTACCTGCGTATGATTTATAATTGTTACATTTGAATCCTTGGTTGTTAATTTCATCCCTTCCTGTTTAAATTAGAATTACTTGTTTTTGGATTCCTTCATTGGCTATTTGACCTTACTTGACTTAATTGAATATTCTGCTTCTCTTGTCATCATGCTATATTTTCTTCCTAGCTTGCCTAATTGACTATAGTTAGTGTCATCTAGCCTTATAGTTGATTAGTCATTGTTGGAACATCTATTCGTTGGAGTCAAGCATGCCCGTGAGTCTTACGTTGTGATTTATATGACTATTCCCTTAAGTGCCACTTAGGTCTAATTGTTAGACATTGATGTTATTGGTATTTCCTTGATGTTGCCTATTACTGCGCCTTTGTTTAAGTTGAATTTATTCCGTGAAGTTAACTGTTTAGGTGAGATTGGTTATAGTTGTTTCCCTTGCCGGGATCGTGTGGTTTCTCTTGTTATTCATGTTGTTGATGATATTGTGTGCCTTGTTGATTCCCTTTCCGGGATGTTACGGTTTCTATTACTGTTTATCTTGTCAATGGTATTGTTTGCATTGTGAGTTCCTTGTCGGGATGTTTATGGTTCTTATTGTTGATTTTCCTTGCCAAACTGTTATTCCTGATGTTGTTTGGGTGAGGAAGAGTGTAAAGCACGGAGGGTGATGCCGTGTATTTATTTATTCATTTATTGTGAGGATGAGAGTTTAAAAGCACGAAGGGTGATGTCGTGCCATGTTATGATATTAAAGCACGAAGGATAATGTTATGCCATGTTATAATATTAAAGCACTAAGGATAATGCCATGCCATGTTATGATATTAAAGCACGAAGGATAATGCCGTGCCATGTTATGATATTAAAGCACAAAGGATAATGTCGTGCCATGGTATGATATTAAAGCACGAAGGATAATGCCGTGCCATGTTATGATATTAAAGCACAAAGGATAATGTCGTGCCATGGTATGATATTAAAGCACGAAGGATAATGTCGTGCCATGTTATGATATTAAAGCACGAAGGATAATGTCGTGCCATGTTATGATATTAAAGTATGAAGGGTGATGCCGTGCACTTGTTTTGTAAGAATGAGAGTAAAGCACGAAGGGTGATGTCGTGCACTTGCTTTGGTGAGGATGAGAGTAAAGCACGAAGGGTGATGCCGTGCACTTGTTTTGGTGAGGATGAGATTAAAAGCATGAAGGGTGATGTTGTGCACTTGTCTTTGCATTTTATTCCGTTGTTCTAAATTTGGATATTCCTACTGATCTCTTACTGCATTCATTGGCAAGATTTGATATTCCTCATGTACTGCATGGAAATTTTTGAGTTACAGACTGAGTTCTAGTAGATAAATCTTGAGGAGATTTTGATTAAGGAATTTTATTGAAAAGTATTATTGAAAGAGCAATGGTTTCGAAATGGTTATATTTGAATGACTCTTACGTCGAAGTTATATTTGAAAAGAACTAGTCTTGCCTGAATGATATTTGGAAGTCATTTACTGGGAAAGCATCTTTAGGAAGTTTCATATTTTGAAAGAAACTACGTTTTACGTAATTCTCTCTATTATATATACTTATATCTACTTTTGGAGAAAGTATGTTTTCAAAGAAAACCCTACCATACTAAAATGATTTAATTTGCAAAAAATTTTCATATGAACTGTTGCTTAAATATTTCCACCAGTTTATGGATTTTAATGGCTAAGGCCCGAAGTGAACAAACCGACGTAGAGTTGAGTTATTGGTGTTCTCTATTGTATTGTGTTTCCTTTCGGTTTGGCTTGTTTTGTTGTCCATCTTTCTGTGTAGTTTTGTGTTGTTTCGTGATTGATTTCTGTAATTTCCTTCCGCTTAATATGGTTATTATTCTGTAAATTATTCCATAAAGTCTTAGATAGATGTAACATTCGGTCATTTCTACATTCATGTTATTTATCTTGTAGACCAGTGGTGTCTTGACTAGTCCTCGGCACTACTCCACCGAGGTTAATCTTGATACTTACTGGGCACCGCTGTGGTGTGCTCATACTACACTTCTGCATATTTTTGTGTGCAGATCCAGGTATATATTGTAGTAGATGTGTGGATGATTGCCAAGGAGACTCAAGGTAACCTGTTGTTGTATTCGCAGGCATCGGAGTCACCTTCTTTGTATTTATTATTCATACACTGTTGTATTTATTTCCAAACAGTTGTACTTAGAAGTTGTAGAAGATTCGTAGAGCTTATGACTTGTACTGCCGGTTTTGGGAAAGTTTGTACATTCTGTTGAGATTCTATATCAAGACTGTTAGTTTTCCTTTTATTATTGTTGTTATTAAGTAACTGCTAGGCTTACCTAGTCCCTAAGACTAGGTGCCATCACGATACCCAACGGAGGGAAATTGGGTCGTGACATTTTTGGCTCATTTATTCCATTGTTGGGCAATTCTTGGAGCTCTTAGAGAGGGAATTTTCATCTAACACTTTGAGGTAAGTAATTTCTACCAAATATGAGTCAAATACATAGCTTATGGGTAGATTATAACATGTAAATTAGTGAAAATCATGGGTTTAGGTGAAAACCAAGGTTTTTGATAAAAATAAGATTTGATCACGAAATTCGTTATGGGATATAGTAAAAATCATATATTTGGATTCATGAGGTTATGGATAACAACTTTCTTCAAAAAATTTCGGAATCTGAGCACGTGGGACCGAGGGTGAATTTTAGGAATCTTACATTTAGGGTTGGGTAACCTCTTTAACAGTTGGAATATGAACCTTTAAGCACGTATTGATTAGTTTATATACTATTTGAAAAGTTTTTGATTTTTTGGCACCAAATCAAGAGTTTGAGCATAATCTTGGATTAGGAAGTAGGCCTTGAGACGAGGTAAGTCTCTTTTCAAACCTGGTAAGAGGGAATAAACCTCCATAGGTGAATTAATTAGTATGTGTTTCTATTTGTGGGGGCTACGTACATACGAGGTGATGAGAGTCCGTCCATAGCTACTAATTATGCTATAGTCCGGGTAGTCTAGGACCCATATCATGCTATACTTGAAATGGTTGCACCTTACTTGTTAATTTTATTGCTTAAGTCATATTGCAAAATTGATAAAGGAATTTTAAAGGATTAAGTTTCACTTATTTGAGGTTGTGAATGGAACACTTGACTGTTATTGAAAAATTTGTGTTTCTTTAAAGTATTTTCTATTTGTGGAGCGGGTCGAATGCCTCGGTGGCAGATAGATACATCTATGGTTCGTGTCGTTCGACCATTGGCAGTGCACAGTATAAATACTATTATGTTGGATCAGGCCATACGAGCTCGGCATTATTTGCACATGATAAACTCTTGGAACTTTTCATAATTGATATTGCTTCAATGTTTTGATGATATAAATCGTTAAATAATGAAAGATAAATTTGGGATTTAATATTTGTGAAAGGAGTATTTACTCTTTCCTGTTATTAAGTTTTTTCGATATTATTCCAGAGATCCATGTTTAATTATAATTTTGATATATTATCGTTAGCCCATAGTAAGTGTCAAAGTCGACCCCTCGTCACTACTTCTTCGAGGTTAGACTGGATACTTACTGGTTACATGTTATTTATGTACTCACGCTACACTTCTGCACTTATGTGCATGATTTGAGGCAGGTGCATCTGGATATCAGTCCGGCGCGCATGCTTGAACTGGTACGAGGCTACGATGAGCTGCCCTTCCGAGCCATTCTGCAGCAGTCGAAGTCTCTATGTTGTTATTATTCTGTCTACTTTATTTCAGATAGTAGAGTCATTAATTTTTTGTATATTATACTAGTAGCCTATACTCTTGTGACACCAGATCTTGGTACACACACACTAGTAGACTCTTGGTTTTGGTTTTATTTTATGATCATGATTGCACTTATTAGATTTTGTGATACTTATTTTCAAATCTATTACTTCTTGAATCTCTTAAATTTTAAGAAAGTGAGATACTTGGAAAAATCTTTTAAAAAGGAGAAATCACATATTTTGCTCACTGTTGGCTTGCCTAGCAACAACGTTGGGCGCGATCACCGGTTAACATGGAATTGGGTCGTGATAATATGGTATCAGAGTACTAGGTTCACGTAGGTCTCACAAGTTATGGGCAGGCCTAATAGAGTCTTGCATAGCGGTACATATATGTATGTACTTATCTTCGAGAGGCTATAGGGTGTTAGGAAACTACTCTTAATTCATTTCCTATCGTGGATTTGATGGTGTACTAAGTTTCTTCCTCTTATTCTCTCACACATGGTGATAATGCATGCGGCAGACGTTCCAGAACCAGGAAGGGTTGGCCCCCTGTTGCTAGAGGCTGGGGGAGGGCACCAGCCCGAGGTAGGGGACGAGGAAGTCCCAGAGTTGTCCCAGTTGCACCACTAGCGGATCCAGGGGAGGTTATCATTGTTGAGGAGCAGGGTGAGGTGCCTGCAGCAGAGCCAGCTCCGATCGATTTCATGAAAGCACCAGGCTTTCAGAAGGTCATGGGTCGTATGCTACGGTTCATGGATTCTATGACCCAGGCGGGTTTATTTCCAGAAGACCCAGCCACATCTCAGGCGGGAGGGGGAGCACAGACCCCTACTGCTCAGACTCCTGGGCATGCAGCTGTTATATATCATACCCCCGGCACACTACCCAGTTGCGACCGACGAGCCACAAAAGTTGTTGGATAGATGGACCAGACTTCACCCTCCTGTCTTCGGGGGTGAGCGACATGAGGATCCCCAGGACTTCATTGATAGGTGCAGGGACAGACTACATAACATGAGTATATTGGAGTCTCACGGGATGGATTTCACTACCTTTCAGCTTGAGGGCAGGGCCCATAGGTGGTGGAAGTATTATATTCTTGGCATACCATCAGGTTCTCCTCCCATGACTTGGGACGAGATGACACGCCTATTCTTGGACAGGTATATTCCACCCTCTCAGAGGGAAGAGTTGCGGTTCCAGTTTGAGTAGCTTCAGTAAGGTCAGATGTTAGTGATTGATTATGAGGCGAGATTCTCTGAGCTGTCTCGCCATGCACTTATGATACTTCCTACTGAGGCAGAGCGAGTGCGAAGTTTTGTTGCAGGGTTTCACTAAGGTATTCAGGCTAGTATGGCCCGGGAGGATGGGGACTTCCTACCAGATAGTAGTAGAGATTGCTCGGAGGATTAAGGGTTATCCTCAGAGGGGTAGAGAGAAGATGCGGCAGGACAAGAGGGTTTGTTATTCCGAAGAGTTTAAAGGTGCCCCGGCTGGGGGAAGAGGTCAGTTCAGGAGGGGTCAGCCCAGTAGGCCCACATATCCAGCACCGCCGCCTCCACGGTGTGCTCCAGTGCGACCCTATTTCATTGCTATGCCAGAGAATTCTTACTGCCCACCAGTTATCTAGGGTTCTTCCAGTGGGTACTCCAGCCGACAGGGTTCTTCCAGTGCCCATGCCAGAGAGTTCATACCGTCCACCAGCTATTCAGGGTCCTTCTAGTAGGTATTCAGGCCATCAAGGTCAGGCTTCAGGGAAGGAGTCCACCGCTCCGAGAGGTTGTTTCAAGTGTGGATATATCAATCATGTGCGTAGAATCTGCCCAGGCTTTGGGGTAAGGCAGTGCAGCAGGGCCAGCAGCCCATGATTCCAGCACCAACTGTCCTACCAGTCGTTCGGTTGCCTACAGGCGGAGGGCAGGTGGGTAGGGTTCGTCCTAGAGGTGGAGGCTAGACAGGCGGGGGACAGCTAGGTGGCGGTGCAGCTAGGTTCTATGCTTTTTTGACCAGACCAGATGCAATGGCCTCAGATGCCGTGATCACAGTTATTATTTTTGTCTACGGTAGAGATGCTTCAATACTATTTGACCCAGGGTCTACCTATTCATATATGTCATCTCTGTTTTCTCGTTTCCTGGATATTCCTCGTGAGTCCTTGGGTACTCTTGTTTATGTGTTCATTTCTATGGGCGATTCTGTTATTGTGGATCAGATCTATCGGTCATGTGTGGTCACATTCTATGGATACGAGACTAGAGCGGATCTTTTGTTAGTACATCTAGTCGGGTTATATATTTTATGAAGGCTCGACACATGGTCGAGAAGGGTTGTTTAGCTTATCTAGCCTATGTTTGGGATACTACCGTAGAGACTCCGGCGTTTAGTTCAGTACCAGTAGTCCGAGAGTTCTCCGATGTGTTTCCTTCTGAACTTCCAGGCATGCCACTAGATCGTGATATTGATTTCTATATTGATTTGGCTCTAGGTACCCAGCCTATATCTATCCCACCGTACAGTATTGCTCCGAAAGAGTTGAAGGAGCAGCTTGAGGAGTTTCTATCAAAAGGGTTCATCAGACCAAGTGTATCACCTTGGGGTGCACTAATGTTATTTGTGAAGAAAAAAGATGAGACTATGCGAATGTGCATTGATTACTTCCAGTTGAACAAAGTTACCATTAAGAACAAGTACTCATAGACACGTATTGATGATTTGTTTGACCAGTTGCAGGGTTCTAGGGTGTTCTCTAAGATCGAATTGAGATTGGGGTACCATCAGCTGAAGATTCGGGACTCAGATGTTTCGAAGACTACTTTCTGTACTAGATGTGGCCATTATGAGTTTGTAGTGATGTCCTTCGGCTTGACTAATTCCCTAGCGGCATTTATGGATTTGATGAACAGGGTATTCGGGACTTATATTGATTCGTTTGTCATTGTCTTCATTGATGACATTTTGATTTACTTTTGTAGCATGGAGGAGCACGAGCAGCATTTGAGAGTGGTGCTTCAGACCTTGTGGGAACATAAGTTATATGTTAAGTTCTCCAAGTGTGAGTTTTGTCTAGATTATGTAGCATTCTTGGGGAATGTTTTATCATGTGAGGGCATTAAGGTGGATCCCAAGAAGATTGAGGCAGTTCATACTTAGCCTCATCCCACTTCGGCGACTGAGATCAAGAGTTTCTTAGGGTTAGCAGGGTATTATCGCCGGTTGTGGAGGGCTTCTCATCTATTGCAGCACCTTTGACTAGATTTACCCAGAAGGGTGCTCAGTTCTGTTGGTCCGACGATTGTGAGGTGAGCTTCCAAAATCTCAAGAGAACTTTGACTACAACACCGATTCTAGTGTTGCCTTCCGGTTCGAGGATGTATACCATGTATTGCAACGCTTCACGCATCTTCTTGTGTTGGGTAATGTAGGAGGGGTGAGTTATTGCATATGCTTCACATCAGCTGAAGCCCCATGAGAAGAATTATCCTGTGCACGAGTTGGATTTGGCTGCGATTGTTCGTGCTTTTAAGATCTGGAGGCATTATATTTATGGGGTGTCTTATGAGGTTTACACTGATCATCACAGCTTACATCAGTTGTTCAAGCAAAGGGATCTCAATTTGAGGCAACATAGATGGCTTGAGTTAATGAAGGATTATGACATCACCATTCTGAATCATTCGGGCAAGGAAAACGTAGTCGCGGATGCCTTGAGCAGGAAGGTAGAGAGTATGGGTAGCTTGGCATTCAGTTTCAGCAGAGGAGAGGCCACTAGCTTCGGACATTCAATCCTTGGGTAAGAGACTTGTGAGGTTGGACATTTCAGAACCCAGCCAAGTTCTTGCATGCGTTGTTGCGCAATCTTCACTATTGCAGCAGATCAAGGCTCGACAGTTTGATAATTCACACTTAATTCTCCTCAGATAGACGGTATTGCAGGGTGGTGCCAAGGAGTTTCTATCGGCATGTATGGTGTTCTGCGACTCCAGGGTCATCTATGTGTTACTAATGTCGATGTCTGAAGGGAGAGGATGCTAGAGGAGGCGCACAGTTTTTGATATTCCATTCATCCAGGTGCTACGAACATGTATAGAGACCTGAGGCAGCATTACTGGTAGCGGCGGATGAAGAAAGACATAGTTGAGTATGCAACTAGATACCTGAATTGCCAGGAGGTTAAGTACGAGCACCAGAGGCCAGGAGGCCTACTTAGCAGATGATTAAACCGGAGTGGAAATGGGAGCACAATATTATGGACTTCGTAGTTAGGTTGCCGCGGACCTTGCAGAAGTTTGATGCAGTTTGGGTCATTGTTGACAGGTTGACCAAGCCGGCATACTTCATTCTAGTGGTTACTATGTATACTTCAAAGAGATTGGCCCAGATTTATATTTAGCAGATAGTTCGGCTGCATAGTGTGCCTGTTTCCATCATATCAGACAGGTGTCCTCAGTTTACTTCGCATTTCTGGAGAGAAATACAGAGTGAGTTGGGGACCCATGTAGAGCTCAGCACAACATTTCAGCCATAGACCGACAGGCAGTCGGAGCGGACGGTTAAGATCTTGGAGGACATGCTAAAGCATGTATGCTTGACTTTGGAGGGAAATGGGATCGATTCTTGCCATTGGCCAAGTTTGCTTACAACAACAGTTACCAGTCCAGCATCGAGATGGCTCCATTTGAGGCTTTATATGGTCGGTGATATCGTTCTCCCATTGGGTGGTTTGAGCCCGGTGAGGCTAAGTTATATGGTACTGATTTGGTGAAGGATGCCTTGGAAAAGGTAAAGTTGATTCAGGAGAGACTTCGCACAGCACAATCCAAACAGAAGAGTTACACAGACCAGAAGGCGCGTGATTTATCATTTATGGTAGGCGAGAAGGTTCTCTTGAAAGTCTCTTCGATGAAGGGGATCATGATACTTGGGAATAAGGGCAAGTTGAGCAAGGTTTATAGGCCCATTTGAAGTGTTGAGACGAGTTGGAGAGGTTGAGCTTGCTTTGCCTCCCAATTTATCGGGAGTTCATCCGGTCTTCCACGTGTCTATGATCCGGAGGTATTGATCTTTCCCAAACTCACACCACAAATATAGGTAGTGAGGTGATCGATGCAATAATAAAACCCAACGCAAGTCAGAATCGAATCTACAGGGAGTTAGAATTGTGGTTAGGTATATAATTAGTGTAATTGTATGATATGCCCTAGATTACTCTTCCACATTCTTGTTTGTTGTTTCTACCTCTACTTTGAGCTATTGATTGTAATTATAAAACTAGTAGACAATATTTTTGGTTTTGGTTATTTTTCAAATGATAAAAGGATCTAGGGTTGCGACTTCCGCCTAGTGGGTTACCTAACGAATTTAGAGCTTTAGGGCTTGTTTGCTTGATCGGGATACATTATAGCAATTACACTCAATTACTCACTACATACCTCTCGCCAATTTGAGTGACTTTTCCCGAATTGGCTTTCTCAAGTCCAAATAGGTATTTCACAAGGCAAGTGATAAATGCTCTAGTCGAGTCTTACTATCTCTAGGTTCGACCTTTTAATTGGGGCTATCAATTTCTTGAGTTCACCCAAATTCCTAGTTAGCCAAGTTTTTCTAGACTTAGTCTTTCTTTCTCAAGTAGAGATTAACTCAAATAGGCATGAATCAATATTTACAATCATTAATTCTAGAATTCAAGCAAGAACAAGGCTAAATAACATATACCCAATCATAAATAAGCCCTAAATCAATAACTCATTAAGTACCCATACTAGGGTTGGGTCACAACCCTAGCTAAGGATTTAGCTACTCATAGAAAATGAAGAAATAAAAGAAGAAACTAAGATAGAATGCATATTAATTAACTATGGAAAGAAAATCTAATGTTTGGAATCTAATCTAATAGAATATTACTCAAAACAATAAAGAAAACGGCTTAGGTTCTCTACACTGATACCACTTAACCTAAAAATGACAATAAGTTCTATTTATACTAAGCTGAAAATATATTTGACAAAAATGCCCCCGCGAAGGTTGTGCAGCCGCATAATTCTGAGTGCGGTCCGCACTCCTTGACCGGTCAACTGGTCCTTCTGCGGTTGCATAAAAGTGGGATGCGGCCGCATTTCATCTATTTGTGCGGATCACACATTTCTGAGTGTGGACGCACACTTGAGATTGGGTTGGGACTGGACCTTCTTCTGCGGACCGCACATTTGTGAGTGCGGCTGCACAATAATCGTGTGGGCCGCAAATCTTCAGATGATCCTAAATCAAACTCTCTGAATCTCTTCTTCTGCGGACCATGCATTTGTGAGTGCGGCCGCACAATAATAGTGAGGTCCGCATATCCTTAGGTTGCCTAATATAACCTTCTCTAAATCTCCTACTCTACGACCGCACCAAAATTATGTGGTCTGCATACTCTGAAGCTAATCTGACAAGGCTTCTTCATTGTTTGCGCTTGCACACAGTATTGTGCGATCCGCACTGTAAGCTTTTTTTCCTTATTTTGGTCCTTGTCCAATTTTGACTCCTTTTCGAGTTGATTTTCACTTCTTTGGCTCGTTTCCCAATATTTCTGCAAGAAAGCTCATTTCATTAGTTCTGGGGAATACCTTTAAGCATTTTTGATCTAAAACGCAAGTAAAGAGAGCAAATAAGCGGTCAAAATCCTAGTTATCAACTCCACCAAACTTAAGCTTTTGCTTATACTCAAGAAATTAAGGAAATTCCCACCTCCACTAGAAAAAGGGGTATTTCAGCTGGCCTAAGTTGACTTGAACACAAGTCAATTGGGACCAACAATTACCCACACACTCATGAATCATTAATAAGCCTATGATTTGAATGTTGAAGTACAAATGGCTCTAATGTGACACTTGAGCATCAAGGGTTGACTTTGTTCATCAACGAAGTTCGCACTTTCATGCAAGCCTCTATGGATCTCAAAATTAATCACGAATGAAGAATTCAAAACAATGACTCGAGGAAGACTCGCCCATCACTCTCAAAAGAATGTCACAAGCCCTTCTTAACTACCATATGCATGCCCCCCATATAGATCACCACTAATGCAAGCTCGCTCGGCTTGAAATCACGTAGGGCTTTTTCGGCATGTAATGAAGGCTTTTGGACTAAGGAGGGAAATATCATATTGGAATCGATTCATCTTTCCTTTAGCACTTCAAATTCTCTTGTTGGCTCATACTTTGCCGACTCTTTGAGTCATTTTCTTTTACCTTAGGGAGATTATAGGGACTTGAAATCACTCCTTCTTTGTCATGCTATTCAAAATCTCCTTCTTTGATTTCTCCATGCTTTGCATTTTTGCTTTCTTTTGCATCTTTTCAACCTTTTCACATTATTCACTTTCTTTTTGTGTTTTTCTTTGTTCTTCCTTTCTTTTTCTTTGACTTTTTCATCTTCTTCATTTCTTTTGTATTTTTGTGCCTTGAAACTATCTTTAAACTCCTCGTCTCTTCCCCAAACTTATATTTTTGCCATTGGAATCACATGAGTGCTAAAGAAAAGTCATGTGCCAAGAGAGAATCACAAAAATATGGTTAAAGGGTTGTAATGTGATTATCGAATAAAAGGGCTTTAGGATCAAAAGGGTTTACTAAGGAAGATATCATTGGTGGGCCATGGGAGCTTTCAAAATGGGCCAAGGAGATCCTACAATCATTTCTCAAGCCAAGCTCACTTAGAATTTTGCCTAGAAACACACTCGGGGCAAGTTCCAGACCATTCATACGGGTACTTGGACGTGTAACAAAATACCTCACCTTTCACACAACCGGATTGTTAAAGAGAAAGGATTCAATGGCCCACAACAACCGCATTCAGGATTGAAACTCGCTAATAGTTCAACTAAACCACCTGATGATTGGCTAAGTCAACACAAGAGTCATAAGGTCACTAACCAGAGCTATTTCTTTACAAAAACTTGTTTTTAACCATAAATGCATAGTTAAGTGTATTGGTACCAAGTGAAACGTGCTCGAACCTTATTTATTTATTAACACTACTTGTTTCTACCTAAACATAAAAAACTGACTCAATTCTTTAAGAAAGTCATCACACCATCCATCGTTGGGAAGAGCCACCCGGTTCACACAAGACCCACCTTTGGAAAGAACCGTGGCATTAAGAAAACAAAAGTCTTTTGGTTCACTAAAACATAGGAAGAGTCTAACAAATCAAAAAGAAGCTAATAAAGTAATTAAGAAGCTATACTATTAATAAAGCAAAACGAAGAAGCTATGAAATAAACTACTAAAGGTAAAGCAAATGAATATATACAAGAGGGATGATTATATACATAATGAGGGAGAAAATAAAGATAAAATAAAAAGAGTATTTAAGTTATTACGGGACCAAAATGTAATTAAATGTCATAAACAGTCATCCAAATCATCAAAAATATCAAAATAGACCATCCCCAGAAAATGAACAAGTATTATCCTTAATGCTTAGAAAAATCAAAATATAAGAGGGTAGAGAGTAAAGAAAACTCCCTATGTGGTCTCGGGGTGACTGGAAGCATCACCACCCTCGATCTCCTCTAACTGTATATCATCATCTCCGGGCTGATGGACAACAGGGTTGGTGAGCATCTGAAGCATCTCCTCAGCAGTGGGGGCAGTGAAATCTGGCTCATCAGACTGGCCAGCTGACGCCTCTGCTGATGGTGCCGTTGGATCAGCTGGTACTGATGGACCTGTCTTCATCAGTAAGTCAAAGGGAAAGTCACCTGCTACTGCTAACTTCTTCACCTCCTATCTCAAACTTTCCATTGTCTTCTTCGAAGCCTAGGACTTTCTCATTTTCTTCACTTGCTTGGACAACTCCTCAATGGCAACCCCCAAGCTACCAGAGCATCCATGATAGTTTGCTGGTTGTCCAGAATCTTCTTCAAAGTTTCCTCCAC
>ML374059.1:10993-29094 GCA_005239525.1 Nicotiana knightiana | reverse complement strand
CCCCCCCCCGAGATACTAGAGTGTCCATGATAGTGTTCTGGTTGTACAAAATCTTCTTCAATGTTTCCTACACTGACGGAGGTACCTATGGCACTGCTGAAGTAGAGGACTACACTGCAACAGTACTGGATATGTCAGAAAGCTTAGAAGTGGTTGTCTGCATCCAGTTGTTGAGGCTCGCCAAAGTCTGGGAGACTCGCAATGCAGTAAGAGGATAGGTGGATGAGGATGGCATTGGAACTGAACTGGGTGGCCTAGAGGATGAAGGTGGTGGCATGGCAGCTGTCTCAGTGGAAGATTCGGCTGTTGTGGAAGGCATGGGAGTTGTAGATGGCTCATCAGTAGCCTCTGAACCTACCACTGCTGGCTCGTCAGACTGTCCAACTGTGGTAATGCCCTTCCCCTTGAACTTTGGGTTGTCCGCACCCTGCAAGTGATACCAAAAAAAAGGCTTCTTAGCTTTTACCTTTGTGTGATATGGCCTTGGCTCCACCTTTGCATCATTGAAGTACTCTGTGAGGGTGTTCGGAAAGGGGTAGGACTTTTCATTCTTGTGGACTGCTAATGTGATTCTGGTTGACATGATGGAACCCACATTGATCGGGTACCCCACAATAATAGAAGTCACCAGAATTGCTCGGGGAAGTGGGAGGTTATTCTCATTCAAGCTTGGCATAATTCTGTTACACACAAAGGTTTTCCACCCATTAGCTTCGAAATTGAGGGTGGCCGGGAGGATAGGAACTCCTGTTGTGATCTATGGTGGTGGTGGTCCTGGGGCAGCCAAAATCTCAGCTAGCCAAGGTCGAGCTGCTTCACCCAAAGCTAACTTCTCCAAGTACTGGACCGCTTCCACTTGCTCAAAACACACTTAAGCATTCAAAGCAAAGGCATCAAAACGAACTTTCAAATTCCTCAATTTCATCACTTTTGTTCCCGCCTTGATGTGAGCTATGTTAGCGTAAAACTCCCTGACCAAGTGCAAATTTGCATCTAAGACCGGGTGAGTGAACCACTTCCACCCCTTGCGCTCCTGGAATTTCCTAAGGACATTTGGATTATGAATATCCAAATCCTTCAACAAGAATTTCCGCTCAAGTGTGAGCGACCTTTTTGGCCACAACTCTAGGAATCTGTTAATGTCGTCAAGATGACAAATCTATCCTCCCACATTTTCCTCCCGTTTGTCCTTTCAAGACTATACACTTGAGTGTCTCCCCCTATATCGTCATCCGGGACGTCATCATCATCTACAACAATAGGTTCTAGAGGAGTAGGTGAAGAGGAGGGTTTGGAAGCCTGGCTTCCCGCATTAGAATCAGCGGAGGAACTATCTATAGGCTCATTGCGCAGTTGATAGCGCCCAGCGGGTTGAGGTGGTTGAGACTGGGGTTCAGGCTGGACCTCCATAGAGTGACCCTCGGAGGCTTCCCTTGATGGTTCATAAGAGCTGGATTCTGAGGGCTTCGTGGCCCTTGCTCTGCCTGTGGTCTGCTTCCTAGTAATGGGCTTGGATTGCACTCCTAGAGGGTGAGTGCCTTTACCCCTGCGTCGGGAGGATTCACCTCTCCCCTTTGATATATCTCCTTGACCACGGGATCTAACCATTGTCTGCAGTACAAGTTACATATGTCAGTTGAATTCAAATCAAGAAAAACAGTTGAAGAACAGTTGCAAACAAGCAGTCATTATTGAGACAGTGCGGACCGCATAATTCTGAGTGCGGCCGCAGACTGCCTAGTGCGGACCACACAATTTTGAAGTGCGGCTGGACAACCTGGAAAGAAGAACGCATAAATGTGAGTGCGACTGCATATCCTCATGTGCGGACCGCACAATTTTGAGTGCGGCCGCACAAGTCCACACCTTAAATTTCTAAATCTCTGAAGTTTTGAATGCGGTCGCACATATTTTTATGCAGCCGCACACTTTCTCTACGTGCTGCCAAATTTTGAGTTTGATAACCAAATTCCTTATTTATCAAGTATGTAGACCACACAAAAATGTGTGCGGCCGCATAATTCAATCAGTGTCGGCCCTAAACTTAGGATTCTTGCAATTTTGTCAGAAATTAAGCATGGTGTGCACAAATTGACAAGATTAGTGGTCTACCCAGACCCTAATGAGCATGTATGAAACTACTCACATGACTTTGAAGCACAAATTAAGCACATCTGACATTTTTAGGCCTAAAATTTACTAAACTTATCAAAGAAAACAAAAAAACAATTAAGAGAAATGAACAAAAATCTACATGAATTGAACATACCAGCAGTGAATGATGCAGATAAGAATCTAGCTTGATGAATTGAGTGAGGTCTGTGAACAATTTTTGGGTTGCACAGTGTTTTCTAGGGCTTGGGAGTTCAGAGAGCGTAAAGTGTGAATAGTGGTGAAAAGCCCTATTTTTTCCCTAGAAAAGTCGGTCAAGATCTCACCTGAGTGCGGCCGCATAATTTTGAGTGTGGTCCTCACCCCTTACCTGGATTGAACTTAGCTCTGCGTTCTGCACAAAAATGAGGGCGGCCGCATAACCTTGTGTGGTTCGCATAATTTTGTGTGCGGCCGCATATTGGCCTTTTTTCTGCAAAAACCAATTTCAGAGAGTTGGTGATTTTTGGGTCCCCAATTGTGCGTACGCATAAGAAATTGTGCGGCCGTAGCCTCTTTTGTACGGTCCGCACAATTTTGGTGCGGTCCGCATAAATTCCACACTTGGCAAAATTTTCCAAATTGTCCCTGCAATACACATTCATTCCTGCAATTCACTCCAACAGCAGTTAGTTCAATACAAAACCTATCTAAAGAAGAAAAATAAAAAAATGAAAAGAAATATGGGTTGCCTCCCAAGAAGCACCTGATTTAACATCGCGGCACAATGCAGGTTACCATCAATCACTTGAAATGAAGCAACGTCACAACGTGGCCATCATCAACCTTGCCAAGATAATGTTTCACCCGGTGACCATTGACTCTAAACACTTCATCATTTTCGTTCTTAAAGTCTAATGCACCAAAGGGTGTCACATGCACAACTTCAAATGGGCCACTCCACTTGGATTTCAACTTTCCCGAAAACATCCACAACCGAGAATTGAATAATAGTACTAGATCACCTTCTTTGAATTCTTTATTCTGGATATACTTGTCATGTAGGTACTTCATCTTGTCCTTATACAAGGACGAACCTGAATATGCATGGAATCGGAACTCATCAAGCTCATGCAATTGTCCCACCCTTAAGTTGGCGGCGAGATCCCACTCAAGATTAAGTTTCTTCAATGCCCACATAGCCTTGTGCTCAAGTTCCACCGGTAGGTGACAAGCTTTCCTAAACACTAAACGATACGGAGACATACCAATTGGTGTTCTGTAAGCTGTCCTATAAGACCAAAGAGCATCAACAAGTTTCTTCGACCAATCCGTCCGGTTGGCATTCACGGTCTTTGACAAAATGCTTTTGATCTCCCAGTTAGAGACTTCAACCTGTCCACTTGCTTGAGGATGATAGGGGGTCGAAACTTTTTGAGTGACACCATACTTTGAGAGTAAAGTATCAAAACCTTTGTTGCAAAAGTGTGATCCCCATCACTAATAATGGCCCTTGGTGTACCAAACCTTGTGAAGATGTTCTTTTTCAAAAATGCTACCACACTCGGAGCTTCATTGTTGGGCAAAGCCACGGCTTCAACCACTTTGACACATAATCCATAGCTACCAATATATAAGTGTTCCCACAAGAGCTCACGAACGGACCCATGAAATCAATGCCCTCACACATCAAAAATGTCAATCTCCAAGATGGTGGTGAAGGGCATCTCATTTTTCTTGAAAATCCCACCGGCCATTTGACATTCATCACAATTCTTGACGAGATCGTTAGCGTCCTTGTGAAGAGTAGGCCAATAGAGTCCACAACTTAACACCTTTGTAGCCGTCCTTTATCCATGATAGTGGCCACCATATGGTGAAGAGTCGCAAGCGTCAAGAATTCCCAATTATTCTTCCTCCGGTACACATTGTCGGATCACATTCGGTACAAATTCGGAAGCGATAGGGCTCATCCCAATAATAGTCAAGGAAATCCCGTTTGAGATTCTTCCTTTGATTTGCAGAGAACTCATTCATTACAATGTCACTCACAAGATAATTCGATAAGTCGGCGAACCATGAAATCCCAGTCATAGAAATGGATAGGAGTTGCTCGTCGGGAAATGAATCATTTATCTCAAGGTCATCATGTGACCTCCCCTCCTCCTCCAACCGAGACAAGTGGTCCTCCACATGGTTTTCACTCCCCTTGAGGTCTTGAATCTCTAGATAAAACTCTTGTAAAAGAAGTACCCACCGCATCAATATTGCCTTAGAATCTTTCTTGCTCATCAAATATCGAAGCGCCGCATGGTCGGTGTGAACAATCAACTTTGTACCCATCAAGTATGAAAGGAACTTCTCCATTGCAAAGACAATAGCAAGGATCTCTTTTTTGGTCACTGTGTAGTTGACTTGGGACTCATTCATGGTCTTACTAGAATAGTAGACCGGATGGAAGATCTTGTTGATATGTTTCCCCAATACCGCTCCAACTGCTACATCGCTTGCATCACACATGAGCTCAAAAGGTAAGCTCCAATTCGGTACGGTGATAATAGGAGTAGTAGTCAACTTATACTTGAGCAATTTGAATGCCTTCATACAATCTTCGTTGAAATGGAATTTGGCATCCTTCTCAAAAGTTTCCACAAGGGTTTTACCTACCACCTTATAAAATTCCTTGATGAATCGACGATAGAACCCCGCATGACCCAAAAAGCTCCTCACTCCCTTTACGGATGTAGGGGAGGGAGTTTGGATATCACTTCAATTTTGGCTTATCAACCTCAATACCATGCTTTGAAATCTTGTGACCGAGGACAATGCCTTCCTCGACTATGAAGTGACATTTCTCCCAATTAAAAACCAAGTTAGTTTCCTTAGATCCTGCCAATACCTTGTCCAAGTTGTCCAAGCACTCTTCAAAAGAATTGTCCACCACGGAAAAATCGTCCATGAAAACCTCAAGAAAGTTCTCCACCATATCGGTGAAGATGGCCACCATACACCGTTGAAAAGTTACTGATGCATTACATAACCCAAATGGAATCCGTGAAAATGCTAAAGTACCATAGGGAAAAGTGTACATAACCCAAATGGCATCCGCGAAAATGCTAAAGTACCATAGGGAAAAGTGAAAGTGGTCTTCTCTTAGTCCTCAGGAGCAATAAGAATCTGATTGTAGCTGGAATATCCGTCAAGGAAGCAATAAAAATCACGTCCGACCAACCTATCCAACATTTGATCAAGAAATGGAAGCGGAAAATGATCTTTTCGAGTGACTTTGTTGAGCTTCCTATAGTCCATGCACACTCTCCATCTAGTGACAGTTCTTGTGGGGATCAATTCATTGTTGTCATTTGTTATCACAGTCATGCCCTCTTTCTTCGGGGGACATTGCACCGGGGAGGTCCAAGAGCTATCGAAAATGGGATAAATAACCTCGACATCCAACCATTTGATGATCTCCTTCTTCACTACCTCTTGCATTGCTTCATTAAATATTCTTTGATGTTCCACAGAGGGTTTGGCACCCTCCTCCATAATCTTGTGCATGTAAAAGGCGGGACTTATACCCCGAATATCGCCAATGTCCAACCTATAGCTTTCTTCCTCTCTTGGAGGTACCGCCAAAGTAGAATCTACTTGCATGTTAGTCAAGCAAGAGGAAAGAATAAAAGGTAAAGTGGAACAAGGTCCAAGAAACTCATACATGAGGTGTGAAGGTAAAGTCTTTAACTCCAAGGTGGGAGGCTCCTCGATTGAGGGCTTTGTTGGAGAAGTCTTCCGGTTCTCAAGATCGAAGGACAATTTTCGGGGCTCATAAGTATATGACCCCATTCCTTGTAAAGCATTGACACATTCCACAAATCCTTCCTTCTCATCCTCATCATGATTAAGCAACACAACTTCCAAGGTATCCCCAACATTCATCACAGCACTAGTGTCATCAACAATTACTTCGGTCACTAGATCCATGAACGAACAAAATTTGTTGCTATTTGGTTGCCTCATTGATTTGCAAACATGGAAAACCATTTTCTCATTACCCACCCAGAAGGTGAGATCACTAGCTTCCACATTAACTAGGTCCTTCCCTGTAGCAAGGAAAGGTCTACCCAAGATAATAGGCACCTCGTAGTCAACCTCACAATCAAGGACCACAAAGTCCGCTGAAAGGATGAACTTATCAACATGAACTAACACGTCATCAATGATTCCCGATGGCCTCTTCATAGTCCGATCCTCCATTTACAACCTAATATATGTGGGTCTTGGTTGCCCAATTCCCAACGTTTTGAACACAGAGTAAGGCATCAAGTTGTTACTTGCCCCCAAATCACATAAAGCTTTGGCAAAATTGGCACTCCCAATAGTGCAAGGGATTGTGAAGGCATCGGGATCTTCCAATTTCGGAGCCATTGAGTGAACAATAGCACTCAGTTGATGTGTCATCTTGATCGTTTCACAATTCATTGATCTCTTCTTTGTTACCAAATTCTTCATGAACTTTGCATATCCGGGTATTTGTTCAAACGCTTCAACAAATGGCACATTTATGGATAAACTCTTCATCATATCAATAAATTTCTTGAATCGGTTCTCACTATTTTTCTTTGCAAGCCTTTGAGGATATGGAGGAGGAGGCCTTGGCATGGGTGCCTTGGCCTTTCGCACTAGCGGATCCGTATGTCAATCACGTGCTCCCTAGACGGGTTCACTTCCTCTTAAGTTTCCTCCACACTTTCATCAATGTCAATCCTCACTTCATCGTCAGCTTGAACCACATTACTTGGAGTTTCATCTTCTTGAACCAACACATCATCATCCACAATTATTCTTTGATTTGAGGCGGTTGCAACTCCACCTCTTCCGCTTCTTGTGGTTACGGCCATTGCATGTCACGTATTGTTCCCACCCTTCGGATTCACCACTGTATCACTAGGTAGTGCCTCATTAGGACGAGTATTTAAAGCTTGAGAGATTTGGCAAAGTTGAACCTCCAAATTGCGGATAGAAGTGTTTTGGGAGGCTAATTGAGCATTGGAGTTAGCATTTTTCTCTATCATTTGCTTGAACATATTTTCAGTCCGTCCCATTTCATTATTGGAAGAACTAGAACCTTGTGACTGTTTAACCAAAGAATTAGACCCTTTGACTAAAGCTTATTTTTAATATGAATACGGGTTACTGATAATCAAGATAATGGGAAAAATGAATAATAGACAATATTACAGAAATAAAAGATCGAAGTTGATTGTATGCGAGAATCAGATGCCTTTACAAGTTGTATTCCCCTCCCTTATATAGGAGATTCTTATAACGTACGACTCCTGCTATGGTTACTCATTAATGACTAATTATGACATTAATGAAGCGTTACAAAGGATAACGGTAATAGGGGTTCAGTTACATAATGTTCGAGTAATCAATTGTGGGTCCTTGAATCTGTCTGTAGCTTTGTATAGATTCATTCTGACCCTGCCTCTCTCCCATTTTGATCAAGTTGAATTTCCCGTGGCTTATAAGTTCGTGGGTTTACTGAACCGTGCCTCTTTGTACCGTACCTCTTCAAAGAGTTACGTCCAGTTGTCATGTTTTCCTATGTCCACGTGACTGGCTGGGTTGTCAAAAGCTGGCTTACGTGTGAAACTCGTTTTTACCAGTACATATAGTCCCCCCACTTACCATATATTTAACGATTAATATTTGGTAAGTGGATATTCATTTATGGCGGGAATATTTTGCCACCGCTTTTCCTTGAATCATTGTATCCTTCTCTGCACCATAGGCGTCGTTTGTCACTTCCATTTAATGCTCATACCACGTGTCATTTTTGGATTGGTTCTGCATTTACTCAGCACCTTTTAGGACTTTTTGCGGTTGTGCCAGTCTCGAAGTGACATCTTCAATTATGACTTTTCATCATTATTTTCCTTTTTCATCATGTTTGACGGTTGTCTTCAAGTATAAATACATGTTTTCTTTTCTTTGCTTCCACGAAACACTTTTCTAATTTTGTTTTCTGTAAAAAACTTTGTCATTTTCCTTTGTAAACATGTCTTCTTCAAACCAACCTCAAAGAGTAATAGACATTGAAAGCTTAGCGCTATTTCTGCTCCGACTAGGAGTCGGAGGGATGGTAGACTTAGAAGTCTAGGATCCACTCCTTCGAGGGGAGCTTCTTCTTCTCAGATATTACCTNGTGGTAGACTTAGAAGTCTAGGATCCACTCCTTCGAGGGGCTCTTCTTCTTCTCAGATAGTACCTCCCCCTTCCACTAGATCTCCAGTTTCCCCGAGATTTAGGGTTTCTCGATCTTTGTCTAGGGGTATAGGCGAACGCCTTCGTGAACCTGGGGTCGATGAAATTGTCCCTGCTGAGTTTGTTTTTGCTAGGGATAGTCAAGTTCTTGTAGATCAATCTTCTTCTCTTGATAGTGTAGAAAGATATCCAACCCTTATAACTGAGGGTCAGATTTCCCTTGTTCGAAGGGAGTGCTTCTGGAAATCTGACTTTCCTGTCTATATTCCGAATAATAATCAAAGAATAACGTCTTACAAGACGGGATATTATTTTTTTTATACGTATCCTTTCACTTTAGGGTTTAGACCCCCCATTGACCCAGTTATAATCGAATTTTGCCGTTTTTTCAATATATGTTTAGGACAGGTCGGTCCGCTTGTGTGGCGAGTTGTCGCATGCCTTAGAAGTTTGGCTTCTTTAGCCTCGGTTCCTTTTACCTTCAACCATCTTATTCACCTATACTCTCCTACCTTATGTCGTGAAGGGGTTTTTACTCTGACTGCTAGAAGCAAAAGAGTGTTACTAACCCCTGGAGACGATAAGGATAGGGGTTGGTACCTCGGGTATGTTGCTGTACCCACTACTGGTTTAGTGGGTGAAGAAAATCTTCCCTTCTCTGAGAAGTGGAATANCTTTTTAATAGGATTCTCTGCTTGTGGGGTGTCTGCTTCCTCTATCCCGAAAATGTCCTTGGATCAAGCCCAGGAAATCATTGTTGGTTCATCTTCCTCGAAGAAGATTAGTGAATCTCGCTCCATAGCAGAAGAGGAAGAGGTTGCTTTAGTGCACGGCCACGGAGAAGGCGAATGATTTTAGATGATGAGCCTACTACCTCAACCTTGCCTCCCGTGTCTGTGATTGAGCCCCTTGTCTTTGATGATGTTCCACATTCCCCTATTCACAGTGGTATTGATCTTGCTGATGACGACGTCCCTTTGGCTGCTGTCTTTCCTGCTTCTTTGAGAGAAACTGTTTCGTCTATTCCTTTGTCTATCTCAACTTTCGTTGCTGCTTTGCCTATAACTTCTTCAACTCTTCAATTTTCCGTGCCTGCTCCTTTGCCCGTGGCTTCTCCAGCTCCTCAACCTTCCGTGCATGTTGTTGTTCCATCTCTACCTGCTTTCATGCCTTCCGTTAGGGAAGTAGGGTCTTCCAGCAGAGAGATGTGGCAGGTGGTAATAGAGGTTCCAGCTGAGGGAAACCTTTTTAAGAAGACGGGTGAGCCTGAAGTGTGGCTCAAGCCTTTAATAGGTCCCGCTGAGAAAGCAAAGCTAGCTAGCCACGGTGCTCTTACATGGGCAAATGAGGTCGTACAACTTCTTTAAAGGTATGGTGTAAGTTATCCTCGTTCACTCTCGTATATGAAATTTACCATATCTAACTGGTTTATTTCTTGTAGATTAACCTCATAGGCATGGAACTTATGAAGAGGATTTCAAACACAGACCAAGAGACAAGAGAGTTGCAGGCAGAAGTTGATAATTGGAAAGAACAGTATGATAGCCTAAGGATTGACATGGACGCTATAGAAGAGGAGAGGAGTACATTGAAGCGGTAGATGAGACTTATGGAAGCAGAACTAGCAGTGGAGCAGGCTTCTTGCAGTCAAGCTGACAAAGACAAGAGTGTTCTGGAGTCTTCGTTCGCGGAGCAGCTGTCCCGTGCCTCAGAGGAGATTAGAGACTTGAAGAACTTGCTGGGGTAGAAGGAAGAATACTCAGGCGAGCTCGTGCAATCACTCACTCGTACTCAATAAGATCTTCGAAGGGATTTAGACAAAGCTCAAGCTTTAGAGGAGTCGATTGTTCCATTAAGGGCCGCTCGTGAAACTGCGGAGGCAGAGAAGGACGGGCTGAGAGCTGAGCTTCAAGTGTGGGCACAAGATTATGAAGATTTGGAAGAGGTGTCTGCTATCGATGTGAGCTGGGCGTATATGAATTCTCGCCTCGACACATTGATGGAAGTAAGTCAAGAGGGTTTTGACCTTAGTGCTGAAATAGCCAAAATTAAGGAAGCTATGGAGAAGGCTCAACAAGGTCATAACCTCACTTCACCTGATGGTGAGATTCTAGTCGCTCATGCCTCTTCATCCTCAGTTGCTCCCGCTCCTTCTGTCGCTGAAGTCAACCCCTCTTCTTAAAAAGATCTAGTTGGTTTATCCCTTTTTTTCTTTTTCTTTGTATCAATTGGTGGTTACCCGCAGTCCCATCGGGGGTAAATTTGGATTTCCTTTAAGTACCCAAATGACAACTTAGGGGCACCACAATGTAAATATAAAAATCTTATACGGCTAAGTACAAGTTAATACTTAGTTTTAGCCGTTTTAATATATAAATGTGAGTTCAACTTTTGTTGAGTTTCTGTTTCACTCTTTAAGTCTTTTGCATGCTTTATTTTTCGAGGTTTTAGTTTTACCTTCGAGTTTTTCATATGGGATGCTTTAGACTACTCGTGGCCTTTTTATAATAGGTACGGTGTCATATTAAATGCGTGCCTTTTTGTAATATTTTTCCCCAACGACAAAGGAACTTACGGGCGGGGCATTTTCGTGATTGGAGGTGTTGAAAAAAGGAGAATATTGAGATGTTGGAAGATTTTTTAATGATAGTTTATGGAAGAGGGCCCTTTATAATTGACATGAAGAAGACGTCTTAACTTCATGATAATGCAATAGAGTGATTGGAATTTTACACATGTTTAAGAATGTTTCCAAGGAAAGTTTTTTGTTTGAACTTCCATGACATTTTACATGTGTTTGGTTATCGTCTAAAACTCACGCTTGCAACTGTTTTTGTTTAACAGATTTAATATACTCTTGTATTTCGTAACTGTTTTTCGTAGGTAACAGTTTTTCGATAGTAATACAAGGAAATAACTATTTTCACTAGTAACAGTTTTTATAAAGATTGGGGTTTTTACCCGCAACTGTTTTGGAAACAGTTTTCTGATAAGTACGAGGGAAATGTTTTCTTATTTGTAACTATTTTTTTTTATAACAGTTTCTTGAACAAATACAAGGGTTCAGATCTTTCATCCATAACTGTTTTGTTCGAGAACAATTTTTTGAATGAGTATATTGATGATGATCTTTTACCCCTAACTGTTTTTGTTACAACCGTTTTGAATAAGTATAAATATGAACATTTCTTTCTCGTGACTAACATTTTGCCTTTCAACCTGAATATGTTCGAAGATTTTTGCTTTTTGCATTAGGCTTTGTATTTGGATGGCTCTTTTGATTTCTTTCAATTCTGCTCGTGTCACTTGTCTCATAGGGTAGATGGGTCTTTAGGCTCGAGCTTTTGAATTTCTGATAGTTTTCTTTGCTTCGTCTTAGTCTTCCATACTGTTTAGTCCCCCAAGTGTTTGAGTTTTGAAGAATGAAATCCCGAGCACTTGATTATTCCTTTCTTGTGGTCCTTTTCCTGAAAAGGAAAAACATTCCAGACTCGAAGGTATATAGTTTTTTAGATGATGACTACTTAACCCCTTTTAAAACGTCCATAAGAAAGTGTAACCCTAAACCGGGAATTGTGTTATTTCCTCGCGTCTTTGCAGGTCTAATATCATCATCTGGTGATGGGTTAGCTTTGTGCCTATCATTTAAAAAAGTTAGTAAAATTTTTAAATGTTTAAAATAAAATCGAACGTGTGATACCTAACTCTGTCGTCCATAGCTTCACCCTCATAGGCGCCTTTTCCAACTATCCCTCGAATTTTGTAAGGTCCTTCCCAGTTTAGATTTAGCTTTCCTGCACCTGCTTCTTTTGTTGATTGAAAGACTTTTTTGAGGACGAAGTCCCCAATTTTAAAGTACTTGAGATGAGCTTTACGATTGTAATAACACTCTATGATTTATTTTTGAGCTGCCATCCGTATCAATGCTGCTTCTCTCCGTGGTTCGAGCAGGTCCAGGTTGGTCCTTAATTCGTCGATGTTTTCACCTTCCATGGCTGTCGAGAAACTTATACTTGGTTCGCCAATCTCTACAGGTATTAAGGCTTCTGATCCATAAAAAAGTGCGAACGGAGTTTCTGCTGTGGCTATTTTTGAAGTCGTTCTGTATGCCCATAGTACCGTTGGTAACTCATCAGGCCAGTTTCCTTTGGCTTTATCCAGTCGCTTTTTTAGATTGTTGATGATGACCTTATTTGTTGAATTAGCTTGACCATTAGCCACAGGGTGGTAAGGCGTTGAGGTGATCCGCTTGATTTGCCAACTTTCGAAGAATTCTGTGATTTGCGAGCCTATGAATTGTGGGCCATTATCACACACAATCTCCTTTGGTATTCCAAAGCGGCATATTATGTTTCTCCATAAGAAGCTTTTAACTTCCTTTTCTTGCACTTGTTTGAACGCTTCTTCCTCTCCCATATTGTAAAATAGTCGGTTAGTACGAGCAAAAACCGTACTTGTCCTTTAGCTGTGGGAAGAAGTCCTACTATGTCCATATCTCATTTCATGAAAGGCCATGAGGATATTATTGGATGTAATAATTTCGCTGATCGATGCATGTTACTGGCAAACCTTTGGCATCTATCATTTGGATACGAAATTCTCGGCTTCTTCTTCCATCTTAGGCCAATAGTATCCGGCTCTGATTAGTGTTTTCACTAAGGATATAGCCCCTGAGTGATTTCCACAGTGTCCTTCGTGGACTTCTTTCATCACAAATTTCATTTGGTTAGGTCCAAGGCATTTAGCTAGGGGTCCCCCGAACATCTTACGATAAAGTAAGTTGTGAATAAGTCAGTACCGTGCAGCTTTGCGGCGTAGTGCTTGAGCTGCTTTCCTGTCTTCAGGTACGGTGCCATTCTGCAAAAAATTAAGAATTTCGTTTCTCCAGTCCCAGGTTAGGTTGTTGGAAGTTACCTCATTCCTGTCCTGGTCTATTATTGAATGAAATAGTTGAACGACAATTGTATTGTCTTTGTTCGTTACTTCCGTGACTGCTGCGAGGTTAGCTAATGCATCTGCCTCTGCATTTTCTTCTCTAGGTATTTGCACTACCTTCCATGTTTTGAATTGTCTCACGAGCTCTCGTGCTTTTTCAAGATACTGTTGCATTCTAGTCTCTCGAGCGATGTAAGTCCCCTGTATCTGATTTACTACCAGTTGGGAGTCGCTGTTGATCACAATTTGCTCGATTGAGAGCTCCCGTGCGAGTTCAAGCCCTGCAATAACAGCTTCGTACTCTGCTTCATTGTTAGTTATAGGATAACACTTGATAGCTTGCCGTGTCTTTTCACCCGTGGGTGATATCAAGACTATGCCTAAGCTAGCGCCTTTTATATTTGAAGAACCATCGGTGAACAAGGTCCACAGGCCTGGATTAACACCGTTAAAGATTTGTAGCTCTTTTTCTACTTCAGATACAATGCCATTACTAAAGTGAGCAATAAAATCAGCTAGTATTTGAGACTTAATTGCAGTCCTAGGCTGATAAATTATCTCATGCTCACTCAATTTTATGGCCCATTTGGCTAATCTTCCTGACAATTCTTGACTCTTCTTCTCGTAAGTATTTTATTTCGTGCCTGTTTCAGCAATAATGTCTTCCGTACCTATTTGGGCAGTAATTTTTTTCATGTCTGTTTGGGCGGTGTTACCTGTTTGGGAGATTTCCTTATCTCGTAATTCTTCCACCTCTATTTTCTTGTTGTAGTGTACCACAGAATTTATATTTTTTGCGGTCTGCTGATCTCCTTTGATTTGTTGAATCCCCCATTCAGAGGGAAATTTAATTACCTGATGCAACGTGGAGGGTATCGCTTTCATGTCGTGGATCCATGGCCTTCCAATGATCACGTTATAAGCCATGTGAGTATCGATGACTTGGAACCTAGCTCTTTTGATCACCCCCTCAGCATAAGTGTTAAGCTCAATTTCTCCTTTTGTTATAACCGTAGAGTTATCAAACCCGGATATGGCTCGTGCCTTTGGGATTACTTGATTCCCCACTAGCATTTCTTCCACGACTCTTAGTAAAATGATATTGACTGAACTGCCTGGACNCATCATCGAAGGTTATATCGTCTTCTCCACGAGCACGTTTCCCGTGTGTAATTGTGAACTTTGTGGTTGTTTTGCAAATCACTCCGTTTACTTCTTCACCCTCGTGTATTACGTTAACGGTTCGCTTTGGAGAAGGAGGCTTGGGGGGCTCCTGCTTGTTCCTCATATATGCATGTTTACCTTTATCACTAAACAATTCTGTTAAATAGCCCTGTTTTAACAAATTTTCTACTTCACCTTGTAAAAATCTACAACCCGCAGTTTTGCGCCCATGATCGTTGTGAAATTCACACCAGTGATCTGGGTTTCTTCTATTTGGATTTGACCGCATCTCTTTGGACCACTTAACCTTGTCTCCCATGTTCTTCAATATTGAGACAAGTTCAGTAGTACTTACATTAAAGGTATTGTTATACCGATTTTAAACTGGTTAGAATAGAGTATAACATATTGGTAATTCTGAAGGTTTAATTGATTAAAGAGAGTCGCCACCTAATTATTTTAACGGTGAATTAGGACACCAATTTTAGCTAAATAGTGCTTAAAGTTAACTCTGTTTTATGGTCTGCCTAACCTCAAGGTTATGGGTAAGGGTTCTAATTAATCTTATAGGAAAGGTTGTAAAAGCACCCTATATGATCCATTAATTACAGTTGACCAACTAAACTTAGGTAATTAAGGCTAAGTATTGTAATGTTAAAAAGAATATATTAGTTTCTAAAGAAAAGGATAAATAAGTGACTAAATGTTTATAAAATAGTATGGTAACGTTAAGTTTGGATTCAAACAGTAGTGTACTTGAACTCTTAATCAAGATTTGAGAAAATGATTTCTAGTATGAGCTCTCGTTCAAACACACTGTCCCAAAGTCAATCTATGTTAACATGTTAACTCCAAACATTTAAAATAGAAATCAGAGGAGTAACTATTAGTTCATAATATTTTTAAAGAAAGTAAAGAAATTAATTTTTCCCATTTATCTTCTGGTAAACAGTTATATTTACATATATTAGCTTCTGCTCCTGTATCTATCATTGGTGTATAATACCGATTGTAATATCCTTCTATTATGATTTTTACAAGTATATATATTTTCATACTTCTGATCTTTTTATTATTATTCTTTTATCCTTATATGTTATGGTCAATTGTTTATCTCCTAAGCTGTATGGTTTTACCTTTTCTAACCATTTTATTCCTAATGTAATATTTTTATTTCCTTGGTAAATTTTAAGAGAAGCAGATTCAACAATTAGTCTTTTTAAACCTAGGCAGAATACTAACTAATTCTCAAAGGTCATGCTTCTACACATCAGTAATGGGGTACAAAATTATCCCTTTTGAAATCAGCTACTACAGACATTATTAACTACCTTCTTGATAAGAAAACATCTACAATCCAGTTTCTAAATCTGATAATTCCCTCTTAGTGATTCATCAAAGCACAAGAAATGTTCCAAAAAAAAACTGAATTTCATTTCTAGCAGCACTTAAATGGTTGATCATCCCGTGGCAAACAAAACAGAATCATATTACATTTTCATCAACTCTTAATCTACTGAAAGTTAAAAACTTTTATCACACAATGACAAAGCACACTAGCAGTTATTTTACTTGAAACCTAAGAATATTCTCACTCAATGCATTATACTAGAAGAAGAAACAAACAAAGATTAAGACTTTTGCTATCATATAGAAGACAAGCTTAACTCCATAAAAGTTCATGAGTTAGAGGAATCGGGAAAGAGTCACAACTATTGGTTTTAAAATCAACTCAACTACTGATTCATACAAGTATTTAAAAGAAGGGGGGTTTGTTCCAAGTTAAGAACGAGTTGTTTAAATCTATAGACTTGACTTCTACATATGAATGAGTCTTACAAAAATGGTCGCTAGACATAAATAAAAGAAAACTAGAATCATGATTCCCACATAACAAAAACAGTGAGCCAAACTTAACAGTAGAGTATCTTAATTTGAACTATACTACATAAAGAACTTCACTATTCAGCACCTAAGTTTAGGGAAGGAGAACTACAATATTTTCATGTGATTTATTAATCTTAAGGCATGGGTTATATTCAAATATTATCAATAGCTCCTTCACTATCCAAAACAGTAGCTAATATCACGGTTCCAACATGAGAATTCAACAAGACAAATCTGAACATAGAAGTCCTAGAGAACATAATTCTATCCTTATAAAATTTTAAGTAACACTTCAAACACAACAAAATAAAGAAAGCCTAAGACATGAGCAAAAGTCACATTTTATCATGCAAAAGGTATACATAATATTCTTTCCAACACCTATCAAATCGACTGAAGCTCCAAGGAATCGCATTTGATTTAAATAAATTAAATAAATCTCCATATATATTTGTAAACATGGCTAACAGATTACAAAAGTCTTTCAAAAAGAATTTCCATTTTTAAGATCAATTGAAAATTAGAGCATCTCATATTTTATAAAATAGTTACTTGGATAAGTGTGTCCAGTGAACATAGTTTCCAAATCAAGAGACATATGCCCATAGCTAACACATTAAACATGAGAAATCGACATTCTTATGAGCACTCGGGTTGAAAACACAGTTCTTATGGACATGATTTCTACGATCTCGTAATAAAGAATATTCGAACATGCTTTCTAATATGGACAATAGCTAAATCATGGTGTTTCATGTGCAGACAAGAGATATTTACATAGATTCCCACCAAAAGCTAGCCTACAGAGATAGACAACTATGCACATGATCCTTAATAACATATCAGGATTAACGGAAAATTGCATGGCTTCGGCTTAACATTTGAACCTATGTGATTCTCAATATATAAGACAAGGTGATGTGTAGCTAGAATTCATGGTTTAAAGCATTATGTGCCTTATATTTTATATGCGTTAATGATAAAAATACACGCCGTATGTGCATAATGGAGTCTATTTCATGTGTAGGTGAATTGGAGATGGAAGCCTAGCTAAATGGATGCATAAACGTCAAAAATACGTTCAAGAGTCAAAAAAGAGTGAACCGGGCTATAGCCGGGCGTTTGAGCTGTAAAGCCTGGTCATACCGGGCTATAGTTGGGCGTTTGGGCTATAAAGCCTGGTCATACCAGGCTATAGCTGCGCGTTAGAGCCCTAACGCCAGGCTTGGCCAGGCTTTATCCGGGCGTTTGGGCCATAAAGCCTGGTCCCTGGTCCGGTCCAATCCGAGTTTTGAAGGTTTTAAGTGTTTCCCGGTTTGAATAGAAGTCTGCTACATGTTTAGGGTTTGTCCCAAAACATATAAATAGACCCAAGAACACAACTTTGAGAGATTCACGTGGGGATTGACGTGGAGGAACACATACCACGCTTGAAGGAGGCTTCTACCTAGTTTTTCTTCTCTTCTCTTCTCTTCTCTTCCTTTAATTTCATAGTTTATTAGTTCTAGAGTTTTGGGTGCTACATGAACGTTGTAGTTTGAAGCTTGAATTATTCTTATTATTTTATCATATTGGTTTATTTATTCAATCTTGCGCTTAATTATTTGATTGCTTGATCACCAATTGAATATTATCTATGAATCTAGGATTGAACTCGGGAGAGGGAATTCTAGATTGCATATAAGATTGGGTAGAGCAAGATCTTAACCCTTCAGGGGAGCGGATTTGCGGTTAGGATAGGAATATACCTAATCGCC
>ML374056.1:127284-205318 GCA_005239525.1 Nicotiana knightiana | reverse complement strand
CCCCCCCCCCACAAACAAACATACAGCAAATAATAAAGATAGCAATAAAGAAGTATTCTAAGGTAGTAACAGAAAATGGCCAATGGTACATCCATTTAGGGGTGTTTTCTCCAACTGATAAACCAGCTGAAATAGTTGAAAATGTAATTATAACATGATAAACAAAAAGAATAGATGCATTACTATATCTACATCTCAAATGCTAACACTGGGAGAAACACAAATACACAATAATGAAAATAAGAACACCATCCAAGAAAGTAACAAAAACAAAAGCTAGTTAAAATAGGAAAAAAATAATAGAATATGAAGATGATACTCCTAAAACCTAGAGTAGATAATTTACCAATTAGTGGAAAAGCCATGCCAAAGTAGGAAGGAAAAAACATGTATATCTATTCAACATTTATTTGAGGTAGAAAAATATTTTTAAAGAGCAGTAACAGTACTACTTCCACAAGACAAAAGCATGTGATGCAATTGATATTTACCAGAATTGATTAAATAAGTAGATTGGACAGCAGAAATATTCTTGGTTGAGTTTACTCTTGAATTCCAAAAGTCCACATCCATTGTCCACTTCTTTTCTATCTCAATATGTAAAAAAGAAATATGGTCAGCTTTGTTGTTCTTGTTCAAGCAAAACAAGGAAAGAACAATTTGGTTTATATAGAATCTTCAGATAGTGCCTAAAACCCAACAGACAAAATCTTGAGAATGAGGTTTTTAAGATTTAAGAAAAGGTGGAAAGTAGTGAGTGGTTGCTGATGATGTTCTTAGCTTCTGCTATAACTTTTTAAGTTGATGGGATGTTGTGTTGTACTAATTTGTAATTTAGTGCTGGAAAGTTAACATAGGAAGGACAGTGGGAAATTTTTCTGACACTCAAAAGCTGGATAATAGGCTATAGTAAAATAAACTTCTTTCTTTTCACTGTAAATAAAATTCCCTGAAAATGGCAGTTTCCTCTCCCGTTAAGTATCTGCTCCGTTTGTTTGACTTGATACATTAAAATTGACTAGTTTTCAACTACTTTATATTTTAATTACATTAGTTGGACTAATCTTACTCGAATGATCACTTAACTATTTAAAACTACCTATAACATCAAAGTCCCTCGTATGCTTATAATACTCACAAGGTCACTTAACTAGATTTTTCAAACTTTGATATAACAAAACTCAAAAAATTATTTACATAATTGAGAATGAATGAAAAATAAAGGTTATATATATATATATATATAGACACACACACGTAATATAAAATAATTATTTAAAAATAAAAATATTTTTATAATATACATTATATATTCTTAAAAATTATGGTCAATTCTATTATTATTCCTACATTATATATGCTAGAAAACTATTTTTTTCATTTCTTATGTTGTAGATAAAATTTATTTGTTCTATAGGTAAGTACATAATATCAAATACCTATTTTTAGAGATTAAAATAGGTAGTTGACAATCAAAAGTTTGAGAATGTGGTTGAGTGACCTTCTTAGTACTATAGACATAGTTAAGTGACTTTTCTGTTACAAACGGGAAAAAAAAGACTTTGCTTGATAATTTCATATAGTTGAGTGACCATGAAGTAATGGACTCTAGTTTGACTTGATTCAAAGTTTAAAAAAAAATAAAGACTCTGAATCATGTGATCCTAAAAGCTTAAGGAACAAAAGTTTTGTGGTACCATAATATTTTTGCTACTATAAAAGCTTCTCATTAAGGGTAAAGTGGGTAAAATAAAAAGTTTAAAGTTAAATTATTTTTACATATACAAACGTGTCATTTTTTTTGGAACACATTAATAAGAAAAGTGTGTCATTTGAAAGAGTATAAATATTTGTTATTTGTTTTCAATTGATTATACAATATAACTACTTACTTGTTTGGATTGTTGTTATATGTTGTTTCATAATGTATCGTATTGTATTGTATTGCATTATATTGTATTATTTGATAAATACAACATCTGAATAGATTGTATCGTTTGCAGTCATTTCACGATGTTATACACCAATAATACGAAGAATAAACTAGCAACATTAAAAAAAAAAAAGGATACGGAGTAGAAATTTTTTAATATAAAAAAGTAGGATAAATGATAAAAGGATTATTTAATAATAAGGAAGGGCAAGATGAGAGAAAAAACCAAGGAAACGACGCTACCACCAAATATGTTGTTCTATAAAGTGACACTTTTGTCGTTACGTAACAATGGATTTAACGGTGCGATACAATAAAATTTAATAAACAATCAAAATAAATATTGTATTTAAAATAACAATATGATACAATACAATAGGTAACAACCATCCAAACAAGTCCTTATGTAGTATCATATAAAATAGAATAAAGGGAGTAATTTTGTTTATAAAAAAGGCACTCAAGTTGTAGTTATTGGAAAATAGTATAGTTGTTATAAATAAAACTCTATTTAGAGTGAATGTCTATCTTTTAGAAAGTTTTACTTTGTGGCTAAGTCATTTTTCCTTTATAAAAAGAGGGGTCTTATCCCATTGTAAATTATCCCAAAATTCAATAAGAATTTCCTCTCTCTTTCTCTGCAATATTGTTCTTGTTCTTTATTGTTTCATAACACGTTATCAACATGAGACTCTACCGTATCAAGAATCTCTTTGAGAAGATTAAGGTATAACTTTTTCTCCTCTTTTTAATTATGACTAACATTATGAAAAGAAAGCTCGTTGCCCTTAAAATTTCGGGCAAGAACTATATGACATGAGTGTTGGATGTTGAAATCCATTTAGATGCAATGGGTCTTCGAGACGCCATTAAAGATAAAAATGAAGCATCTACCCAAGACTGTTAAGGCCTTGATTTTCTTGCGTCATCACCTTGATGAAGGGTTGAAAATAGAATATCTCACAGTCAAAGATCCACTTGTTTTGTGGAATGACTTAAAGGAAAGATATGACAACTTAAAGTTGGTCACTCTTCCACAAGCAAGATATGATTGGGCTCATCTGAGGCTCTAAGACTTTAAGTTTGTTTCTGAATATAATTCTGCAATGTTCAGAATTACTTCCAAATTAAAACTTTGTGGAGATACTATCACCGACTATGATATGCTTGAAAAAACGTTCACAATATTTCATGCCTCCAATATGGTCTTGCAACAATAATACCGAGAGAAAGGTTTCAAGAATTACTCTGAGTTGATTTCTCTTCTCCTTGTGGCTGAACGAAATAATGACTTGCTCATGAGAAATCACGAAAATCGACCCACTGGGTCTACTCCATTGCTTGAAGTGGATGATGTGTATTCCCATTATGTCAAAGCGTGAAAAAGACCGTGGCCCTATTCGTGGTCGTGGTCATAGTCATGGTCGTGGCCATGGCCGTGGACAAGGAAGAAATTTTCCTGGTGTTAATCACCTCCCAAAGAAAAATAACAACCAAAAGTGGAAAGGGAAAGATGAGAAGCCAATGGCAAATGGTTCAGAAACTGAATGTTATCGTTGCGGTGGAAAAGACCATTGGGAAAATATTTATCATGTACCAAGACATTTGGTTGAACTTTATCAAGCATTTATAAAGAATAAAGGCCCTGAAGCCAATTTTATCTCTGACAATGATTTTGACATCACCCATATTTTGTGTTGGAAAATTGGACTTACTCAAGCTATATTTTCTATTTCAAAGTAATTTTTGTTGGCATTTTCCCCTCTTTTTATGATTTCGTTGACGAATGTAGTGACACTGCAAGAGTTAATTGTTCTAGCGCCACTGCGTCTTTTTATCTCATGACCCATTTTATAGCATTAGTACTATATCTCTTTTCCTGTGGTTTGGTGTCTATATTCTTCTTTTATGTTGCACATTTTTGACTATTTGTTTACAGTAACTTCTGGTTAGATATCAACGACCATTACTTCACCCTGTTGTTTTCAGTTACCAAATATAGAATTTGGTTGATCATAGGCATTGCTTGTATTTGTGTGGACTTATTTTATCATTAAGGAGTATGGTAAGATGAAAGAAATTTTTCCAGAAAGGTCTCAAGTTCAAATATGAGAATAGATAAACTCATGATAAAGAATGTTTTCGTCTAAATGGGTCATATGCAATTAAAAGGTCATTATTGAACCATTGATTCAATTTTATTTTATTTTTTTTCTCTTTGTAAATACTAATATTTATTTGTATATCTCTTTTGTATGTCAAACAATGGGAAGCAAATATGGATAACTCACAAAGCAAACTTGGATAAAAGTTTAATTGTAAAAATATTTGTTTAATTGATTCATGTACGACACATACAATATTCAAAGAGAAGAAATATTTCTCTCATTTAAGTATGTGTAAGGCAGATGTTACTACAATTTCTGGTAGTAGTAAATTAATTGAAGGTTCTGGAAGAGCTACTATAACTCTGCCTAAAGGAACAATACTTATCATAGAGAATGCAATGTTCTCCTCCAAGTCCAAAAGGAACTTGTTGAGTTTTAAAGATATCCGCCGAAATGGATATCATATTGAAACAATAGATGAGAATAATCTTGAATATCTCATCATTACCAAGAATGTATCTGGCCAAAAGAGGGTTATTGAGAAGTTTTCATCTTTATCTTGTGGCATGTATTGGACAATAATTAGTGCAATTGGGCGACATTCTATTGTAAACCAAAAGGTTACCGATTCCAATACTTTTGTACTTTGGCATGATTGATTGGGACACGCTGGATCAATTATGATGAGACGAATTATAGAAAACTCAAATGGGCATCCATTAAAGAATTTAAAGATTCTTTTAAATAATGAATTTTCTTGCACTTCTTGTTATCAAGGCAAGTTAATTATTAGACCATCACCAACAAAGGTTGGGATTGAGTCCCCTGTGTTTTTGGAACGTATACAAGGAGACATTTGTGGACCTATTCACCCACCTAGTGGGTCGTTTAGATATTTTATGATCTTAATAGATGCATCTTCTAGATGGTCTTATGTGTGCCTATTGTCATCTCGCAACCTCGCGTTTGCAAAATTAATGCCACAAATAATTTGATTACGGACACAATTTCTCGATAATCCAATTAAGTCTATTAGACTTGATAATGCTGCTGAGTTTTCATCCCAAACATTTAATGATTATTGATTATCAATTGGGATAAAAGTGAAACATCCTGTAGATCATGTTCACACTCAAAATGGCCTTGATGAGTCTTTAATTAAACGTCTGCAATTGATAGCAAGACTGTTACTCATGAAAACGAGACTGCCTGCTTCTGTTTGGGGTCACGCCATTTTACATGCAGCAATGCTAGTTCGTCTCAGGCCAACAAATTATCATAAATATTTCCCGTTGTAATTAGTTTTGGGTCATGAACCTAAAATATCCCATTTAAGAATTTTTGGATGCGCAGTATATGTGCCTGTAACACCGCCATATTACACCAAAATGAGTCCCCAAAGAAGGTTAGAAATATATGTTGGGTTTGGATCGCCATCCATTATTCGCTATCTTGAAACATTTACGGGGGACTTATTCACTGCTCGATTTGCAGACTGTCGATTCGATGAGACATTTTCCCCAAAATTAGGGGGAGAAATTGGTGAAACCAAACGGGAAATTTGGTGGAAAAATCCATCATTATCTCATCTTGATCCACGTACCTATATTTGTGAAACAGAGGTGCAAAAGATTATCCATTTGTAAAGAATAACAAATCAAATGCCAGATGCATTTACGGATTTGAAAAGGACAACAAATTCACATATCCCTGCAGAGAATGTTCCAATCCGTATTGATGTCCCTATTGGATAATATTCTAGTGTCATAGCCAATGAGTCAAAAGCATGCCTAAAACGTGGCAGACCATTGGGTTCTAAATATGGAAATCCTAGAAAAAGAAAACGAAATGATCAAAATGACAATACAAAAGAATCTCATGAAGAAATCCACGATTTAATAAATTCTGAGATTCATGAAGAAACCAATGAGCCTGAGACTCAAGATAATAAGGAACTATCAATAAATCCAATCGATATTGAGACAAATTTGAATCGAGTGGATATAGTGGTGGATTATGTCTTTGCATATAGTGTTGCATCTAGCATTATGCAAGATAGTGAGGATATTGAACCTCAATTTGTTGGAGAATGTCGACAAAGACATGATTGGCCAAAATGGCAAGAAGCAATCCAATCAGAGTTGAATTCACTTGCGAAACATGAAGTTTTGGTCCTGTAGTCCAAACACCTAATGGTGTTAAGCCTGTTGGCTATAAATGGGTCTTTGTACGCAAGAGGAATGAGAAAAATTAGGTACAAAGATATAAGGCACGCCTTATTGCACAAGGATTTTCACAAAGGTTTGGTGTCGATTATGAAGAGACATATTCACCCGGTATGGATGCTATAACGTTCCGTTATCTAATTAGTTTTGTTGTCCATGAAAAGCTTGACATGCATTTAATGGATGTGGTTACAGCCTACCTTTATGGCTTACTTGATAATGAGATATACATGAAAATTCTCGAGGGATTTAAAATGCCTAACGCACATAATTCAAAGTCTCAGGAAATGTTTTCCATAAAATTGCAAAGATCTTTGTATGGTCTAAAGCAATCAGGACGTATGTAGTATAATCGTCTTAGTGAGTACTTATTAAAGAAAGGTTATATAAATGATGCAATTGTCCGTGTGTTTTTATAAAGAAAACAACATCAAAATTTGTTGTACTTGCCGTATATGTTGATGAGATAAACCTTATTGGAACTCCTATAGAAATCCAAAAGGCAATTGATTATTTAAAGAAAGAATTCGAGATGAAAGATCTCGGAAAGACAAAATTATGTCTTGGTTTGCAAATTGAACATTTGGCAAACAGATTTTTTGTTCATCAATCTACCTACATAGAAAAGGTACTGAAACGGTTTTACATGGATGAAGCTCATCCATCAAGTACTCCGATAGTTGTTCGATCACTTGATGTGAATAAGGATCCATTCCGACCCCGAGAAGAGAATGAAGAGGTACTTGGTCCTGAAGTACCATATCTTAGCGCAATTGGTGCACTAATGTATCTTACCAACACTACAAGGCCTGACATAACTTTTTCAGTTAATGTCTTAGCAAGATATAGTTCTGCTCCTACAAGGAGACATAGGAATGGAATCAAACACATATTACGGTATCTAAAAAGAACTACCGATATGGGCTTATTTTATGGCAATAATTGCGGTCTCGATCTTGTTGGTTATGCCGATGCTGGGTATTTATCTGATCCACACAAGGCCCGATCTCAAATAAGTTATGTGTTTACCTTTGGAGGCACTGCCATATCTTGGCGATCGACTAAGCAATCAATTGTGGATACTTCATCTAATCATGCTGAGATAATTGTTATTCATGAAGCAAGTCGAGAATGTGTGTGGTTGAGGTATATAATACATCTTATTAGAGACAAATGTGGTTTGAAGTGTGACAAACTATCCACGATTTTGTATGAAGACAATGCAGCATGCATAGCCCAATTGAAGGGATGATTTATAAAAGGAGATAGGACAAAACACATTTCATCAAAGTTATTTTTCACACATGATCTACAAAAGAATGGTGATATCAATGTGCAACAGATTCGTTCAAGTGATAATATGGCTGATTTGTTCACAAAATCTCTACCAACGTCAACCTTCAAGAAGCTAGTGTACAAGATCGGGATGCGAAGACTCAAGGATGTGAATTGATGCTCTCATCGGGGGGAGTTAATGCGCGTTGCACTCTTTTTCCCTTACAAGGTTTTGTCCCACTGAGTTTTCCTTGCAAGGTTTTTAACGAGGCAACCAACGACGCATTTCTAAACATGTGAACTCTTTTTCCTCTTCTAGAAATTTTTTTACCATTGAGTTTTATTTTAGTTAAGGTTTTAACGAGACACATTATTTGTTGAATAGACATTCAAGGGGGAGTGTTATAAATAGAACTCTATTTAAAGTGAATGTTTATCTTTTAGAGAGTTTTACTTTGTGGCTAAGTCATTTTCCCCCTATAAATAGAGGCGTCTTACCCCATTGTAAATCATCCCAAAATTCAATAAGAATTTCCTCTCTTTCTCTGTAATATTGTTTTTGTTCTTTATTATTTCATAACAATAGTTTTTTTTTTTTTTTGAAATTAATGTATATATATATTAAGATATAATTTTGCCACTAGCCGTTTTTAAAATTTATTTCTTTTTTAAAACTTATAACTAAAATCTTAAAGAATTTTTAAAGATTTTCACCTGAGTAAAAACTAAACAATTTAAAGTCGAATGGACACCTTTATTTGTTAATGAACATGCTTTAAAAGAATTTTTGCGTAAAAAGAAGATATACACTAGTACAAAATAAGTAAGATGGAAATGACAAAATGCTTCTGATTTTTGCGTCGATTTGTAGGAGACGCTATTACAAGCGTTTGTGGGGGCGTCTCATTAAATTATCAACTTAGGAAAATTCTATTCAACTCAGAGCACGGTAAAGAAGAATTGATCTCATGTGTCCACTTACAATATCAGAAAATAATTTTAAAAATAATATTATAATAACTCTTGTGAAAAGGATCAACTAAAATAATACAAAATCAAATCTTCCGTTGGCAAACCTACAATGGAACAATATGCAAAAAGAAGGCACCTCGGACTTGGGTAATAAAAAGAAGGGAAATGTGTTTTTTTTTTTGTAATGATCGATTTTATTAATACAACAAACCAAGAGCTACTACAACGGGAGGTCGGGGGAGATACATAAGTATGCAAAAAACCAAAAAGTGTCCAAGTTACGTTCATTCTTAGCTAATAGGTCCGCCACTCCGTTCTTATGGAAATGTGTTACTACTAATAAAGGCATGAGTCTGATATAAAACGTCGGAGAAATATTGCTTTATAGCCTAGGACGGTGCAAAGGCACATAGCACCCCAAGCAGGGTGACAAAAGTAGCTCACTTTTAAGTAACCATCCACTCAGCTCAAGTTTGGACGAGTTGGTATACACATTTTATTTGTTGATTTGATCTAACGAGTTGAATTTAAAATGATCCATCAAATTAATATTGTTAAAACGGATCAGTAACGTAACTTGTTCACCCTTAAAATCGGATAACAATTAAATTTACAAGTGGATTTAAGGATACGTTATTTCACCTAATATTAATTAATAAATATGATGCAGTAAAATAAAACAAACCAGTGTTGAAATACAATTCTGTCCTCGAGCTTGACTGCCCTTGAACCGGTTGAGAATAAAACTAAATAATACGGTATAACTGATGAACAAGAGACTATAAGAGAGAAAAGAATATTATATTGCTTTGATACGCGAGAGTTGAATGGTTACAAATAATTAGAATCCCCTTTATATAGTAGAGAAATTCCACTAATGATATAATTCTAATTACATAAGGAAATCTCATGATTAGCTAAATAACCGTTCTTGATTAAATCAGTTCTGAGATTTCCGCCATGATTTTCGACCGGTCACGGATATCTCGGCTTTCCGTTATTATGCTATCTTCGGTCTCACTCGATGTTTATCCTGTTTGGTCTTGATCATCACGGTTCTCGATCTCAACTGGTACTTTGAATCCCGAGCTCGGTACCTTATCCTCATGTCTCGGTCTGATATAATACAAGGCCAGTCCTCGATCCATCATCATGGTCTCGGTTAATCAACAAAATCGGGTGGACCCGGTTTTAACCGTATACAGATAGTCCCTCATTTTTTGGAGAGTAATGACAAGAAACGAATTGAGTCCTCGACCTTAGCCCATATTTATCATGACATCATCACCATGATGTAGGTGACAGAGGTGACCGAAACGTCCCGTCGGTACAGTTGTTTAACCAAAGAATTAGACCCTTTGACTAAAGCTTATTTTAAGATGAATAGGGGTTACTGATAATCAAGGTAATGAAGAAAAATGAATAATAGACAGTATTGCAGAAATATAAAAAATCGAAGTTAATTGTATTCGAGAATCAGATGCCTTTACAAGCTGTATTCCCCTCCCTTATATAAGAGATTCTTACAACGTACGACTCTTGCTATGGTTATTATATTCATTAATGACTAATTATGACATTAATGAGGCGTTACAAAATATAACGGTAATTGGGGTTCGATTACATAACGTTCGAGTAATCAATTGTGGGTCCTTGAATCTGCCCGTATCTTTGTCTAGATTCATTCTGACCGTGCCTCTCTCCCGTTTTGATCAAGTTGAGTTTTCCGTGGCTAATAAGTTCGTGGATTTACTGAATCGTGCCTCTTTGTACCGTATCTCTTCAAAGAATCACATCCAGCTATCGCGTTTTTCTGTGTCCACGTGACTGGCTGAGTTGTCAAAAACTGGCTTACGTGTGAAACTCTTTTTTACCAATACAGATAGTCCCCCCACTTACCTTATATTTAACGATTAATATTTGGTGAGTGGATATTCATTTATGGCGGGAATATTTTGCCGCCGCTTTTCGTTGAATCATTGTATCCTTTCCTGCACCATAGGCGTCATTTGTCACTTCCATTTAATGCTCATACCACGTGTCCTTTTCGGATTGGTTCTGCATTTATTCGGAACCTTTTAGGGTTTTTTGTGGCTGTTCCAGTCCCGAAGTGACATTTTCAATTATGATTTTTCATCATTATTTTCTTTTTTCTTCATGTTTGACGGTTGTCTTCAAGTATAAATACATATTTTCTTTTCTTTGCTTCCACGGAACACTTTTCTAACTTTGTCTTTTGTAAAGAACTTTCTTCTTCCTTTGTAAATATGTCTTCTTCAAACCAACCTCAAAGAGTAATAGATATTGAGAGTTTAACGCCATCTTCTGCTCCGACCAGGAGTCAGAGGGGTGGTAGACTTAGAAGTCTAGGATCCACTCCTTCGAGGGGCTTCTCTTCTTCTCAGATAGTTCCTCCTCTTTCCACTAGATCTCCAGTTTCTCCGAGGTTTAGGGTTTCTCGGTCTTTGTCTAGAGGTAGAGGTGAACGTCTTCGTGAACCTGGAGTCGATGAAATTTTCCCTGCTGAGTTTGTTTTTGCTAGGGATAGTCAAGTTCTAGTAGATCAATCTTCTTCTCTTGATAGTGTCGAAAGATATCCAACCCTTATANTTTCCCTTGTTCGTAGGGAGTGCTTTTGGAGGTCTGACTTTCCTGTCTATATTCCGAATAGTAATCAAAGAATAACGTCTTACAAGACGGGATATTCTTTTGTTTATACATATCCTTTCACTTTAGGGTTTAGACCCCCCATTGACCCAGTTATAATTGAGTTTTGCCGTTTTTTCAATATCTGCTTAGGACAATTTGGCCCGCTTGTGTGGCGAGTTGTCACATGTATTAGGAGTTTGGATTCTTTAGCCTCGGTTCCTTTTACCTTCAACCATCTTATTCACCTCTATTCTCCTACCTTATTTCATGAATGGGTTTTTACTCTGACTGCTAGAAGCAAAAGAGTGCTGGTAACCCCTGGATATGATAAAGATAGGGGTTGGTACCTCCGGTATATTGTTGTACCCACTGTTGGTTTAGTGGGTGAAAAAAATCTTCCCTTCCTTGAGAAGTGGAATCGCGCACGTGAGTATGCTTTAGCTCACATTTACTTTTTCTTGTTTTGATTTGAGATGTTTTATTAACACTGTATCTGTTTTTTCTTCTCTCAGCAATCATGAATACTGTTGAGAATGTCTCCGGTATTCGTGATTGGGTAGAAAAATTGTTATTTGTTGATCCTTCAGAGGAGAGATCTTGGAAGTACCTCGTTGGGAGGTACGATTGGCAAGTAAAGACCCACGGTAAGTGAAGCTCTTGTTCTTTCTTCTTTCCTTACTGGAGTCTTTTTAAAAAAAAAAAAGCTTTTTTCCCTTTTTAATAGGGTTCTCTGCTCGTGGTGTCTGATTCATCTATCCCGAAGATGTCCTTGGCTCAGGCCCAGGAAATTATTGTTGGTTCATCTTCCTCGAAGAGGAAGAATAGTGAGTCTCGTTCCGTAGAAGAGGAAGAAGAGGGTGCTTTAGTGCATAGGCCACGGAGAGGTGAGTGGTTTTAGATGATGAGCTTACAGCCTCAACCTTGCCTTTCGTGTCTGTGATTGAGCCCCCTGTCCTTGATGATGTTTCACATTCCCCTACTCATGAGGGCGTTGATCTTGCTCCTTACGACGTCCCTTTGGCTGATGTCTTTCCTGCTTTCTTGAGAGAAGTTGTTTCGTCTGTTCCTTTGGCTATTTCAACTTCTGATGTTGCTTTGCCTGTAACTTCTTCAACTTTTCAACTCTCTGTGCCTGCTTCTTTTCCCGTGGCTTCTCCAACTCCTCAACCTTCCGTGCTTGTTGTTGTTCCATCTCTGCCTTCTTCCAATGCCTTCCGTGAGGGAAGTAGGGTCTTCCAGCAGAGAGATGCAGCAGGTAGTAATAGAGGTTCCAGCTAAGGGAAACCTTTTCAAGAAAACGGGTGAGCCCGAAGTGTGGCTCAAGCCTTTGATCAGTCCCTCTGAGAAAGCAAAGCTAGCCAGCCATGATGCTCTTACATGGGCCAATGAGGTCATGCATACTTCTTTGAAGGTATGGTGCAAGTTATCCTCTTTCACTCTCGTATATGAGATTTACCATATTTGACTGGTTTATTTCTTGTAGATTAACCTTATAGGCATGGAGCTTATGAAGAAGATTTCAAACACGTACCAAGAGATAAAAGAGTTGCAGGCCAATGTTGATAATTGGAGAGCACAATATGATAGCCTAAAGATTGACATGGATGCTTTAGAAGAGGAAATGAGTACCTTGAAGCGGTAGATGAGACTCATGGCAGCAGAACTGGCAGTGGAGAGGGCTTCTTGCAGTCAAGCTGATAAAGATAAGAGTGTTCTAGAGTCTTTGTTCGTGGAGCAGCTGTCACGTGCCTCAGAGGGGATTAGAGACTTGAAGAACTTGTTTGGGCAGAAGGAGGAATACTCAGGCGAGCTCGTGCAATCACTCATCGTACTCAAGAAGACTTTCGTAGGGCTTTAGACAAATCTCAAACTTTAGAGGAGCCGATTGTTCCATTAAGGGCCGCCAATGAAGCTGCGGAGGCGGAGAAGGACGGATTGAGAGCTGAGCTTCAAGTATGGGCAAAGGATTATGAAGATTTGGAAGAGGTGGCTACTGTCGATGTGAGCTGGGCGTATATGAATTCTCGCCTTGACACATTGATGAAAATGAGTCAAGAGGGTTTTGACCTTAGTGCTGAAATAGCCAAAACTAAGGAAGCCATGGAGAAGGCTCAACAAGGTCATAACCTCTCTTCACCTGATGGTGAGATTCCAGCCGCTCATGCCTCTTCATCCCCAGTTGCTCCCGCTCCTTCTGCCACTGAAGTCAACCCCTCTCTTGAAAAGATTTAGTTGGTTTATCCCTTTTTTTCTTTTTTCTTTGTATCAATTGGTGGTTACCCCCAGTCCCATCGGGGGTAAATTTGGATTTCCTTAAAGTCCCCAAATGACAACTTAGGGGCACCACAATGTATATAAAAATTTTATACGGCTAAGTATAAGTTAATACTTAGTTTTAGCCGTTTTAATATATAAATGTTAGTTCGACTTTTGTTGAGTTTCTGTTTCACTCTTTAAGTCTTTTGCATGCTTCATTTTTCGAGGTTTTAGTTTTACCTTCGAGTTTTGCATGTGGAATGCTTTAGACTACTCGTACCTTTTTTATAATAGGCACGGTGTCATATTAAATGTGTGCCTTTTTGTAATAGGCATAGTTTATGGAAGAGGGCCCTTTATAATTGACATGAAGAAGACGTCTCAACTTCATGATAATGCAATAGAGTGATAGGAATTTTACACATGTTTAAGAATGTTTCCAAGGAAAGTTTTTTGTTTGAACTTCCATGACATTTTACATGTGTTTGGTTATCGTCTAAAACTCATGTTTGCAACTATTTTTGTTTAACATATTTGATATATTCATGTATTTCGTAACTGTTTTTCATAGGTAACAGTTTTTCGATATTAATACAAGGAAACAACTGTTTTTTACTAGTAACAATTTTTATAAAGATTGGGGTTTTTACCCGCAACTGTTTTGGAAACAGTTTTCTAATAAGTACGAGGGAAATGTTTTCTTATTCGTAACTGTTTTTATTTGATAACAGTTTCTTGAACAAATACAAGGATTTAGATCTTTCATCCATAACTGTTTTATTTGAGAACAGTTTTTTGAATGAGTACATTGATGATGATCTTTTACCCCTAACTGTTTTTGTTACAACAACTTTGAATAAGTATAAAGATGTACATTTCTTTCTCGTGACTAATATTTTGCCTTTCAACCTGAATATGTTCGAAGGTTTTTGCTTTTTGCATTAGGCTTTGTATTTGGATGGCTCTTCTGATTTCTTTCGATTCTGCTCATGTCACTTGTCTCGTTGGGTAGATGGTCTTCAAACTCGAGCTTTTGACTTTCTGATAGTCATCTTTGCTTCGTCTTAGCCTTCCATACTGTACAGTCCCCCAAGTGTTTGAGCTTTGAAGAATGAAATCTCGAGCACTTGATTATTCCTTCCTTGTGGTCCTTTTCCTGAAAAGGAAAAACATTCCGGACTCGAAGGTATATAGTTTTTTAGATGATGACTGCTTAACCCTTTTAAAACGTCCATCAGAAAGTGTAACCCTAGACCAGGAATTATATTATTTCCTCGCGTCTTTGCAGGTCTAATATCATCACTGGTGATGGGTTAGCTTTGTGCCTATCATCTAAAAAAGTTAGTAAAATTTTTAAATGTTCAAAATAAAATCGAATGTGTGATACCTGATGGGGTATTCTTTTCTTTTAGTAGTAATACTTCTTTAGATGGATGGCATTCCAGCTTGTTGGTAGAACTTTGCCGTCCATAGCTTCCAAATCATAGGCGTCTTTCCCAGCTATGCCTCAGATTTTGTAAGGTCCTTACCAGTTTAGATTTAGCTTTCCTGCACCTGCTTCTTTCGTTGATTGAAAGACTTTATTGAGGAAGAAGTCCCCAATCTTAAAGTACCTGAGATGAGTTTTACGGTTGTAATAACGCTCTATGATTTGTTTTTGAGCTGCCATCCGTATAAATGCTACTTCTCTCCGTGGTTCGAGCAGGTCCAGGTTGGTCCTTAATTCGTCGTCATTTTCACCTTCCATGGCTGTTGAGAACCTTATGCTTGGTTCGCCAATCTCCACGCGTATTAGGGCGTCTGAGCCATAAACAAGTGCGGACGGAGTTTCTCCCATGGGTATCTTCGAAGTTGTTCAGTATGCCCATAGTACCGCTGGTAACTCTTCAGGCCAATTTCCTTTGGCTTTATCCAGCCGCTTCTTTAGATTGTTGATGATGACCTTATTCGTTGACTCAGATTGATCATTAGCCACGGGGTGGTACGCGTTGAAGTGATCCGCTTGATTTTCCAACTTTCGAAGAATTTNGAGCCTATGAATTGTGGGCCATTATCACACACGATTTCCTTTGGTATTCCAAAGCGGCATATTATGTTTCGCCATAAGAATCTTTTAACTTCCTTTTCTCGCACTTGTTTGGACGCTTATGCCTCTACCCATTTTGTAAAATAGTCAGTTAGTACGAGTAAAAACCGTACCTGTCCTTTAGCTGTGGGAAGAGGTCCCACTATGTCCATACCCCATTTCATGAAAGGCCATGGGGATATTATTGGATGTAATAATTCCGCTGGTCGATGCATATTATTGGCAAACCTTTGGCATCTGTCACATTTGGATACGAAATTCTCGGCTTCTTCCTCCATCTTAGGCCAATAGTATCCGGCTCTGATTAGTGTTTTCACTAAGGATATCGCCCCTGAGTGATTTCCACAGTGTCCTTCGTGGACTTCTTTCATCATAAATTTCGTTAGGTTAGGTCCGAGGCATTTAGCTAGGGGTCCTCCGAACATCTTGCGATAAAGTGAGTTGTGAATAATGCAGTATCGTGCAACTTTGTGGCGAAGTGCTTGAGCTGCTTTCCTGTCTTCAGGTACGGTGCCATTCTGCCAAAAATTATGAATTTCGTTTCTCCAGTCCTAGGTTAGGTTGTTGAAAGTTACCTCATTCCTGTCCTGGTCTATTATTGAATGAAATAGTTGAACGACAATTGTATTGTCTTTGTTCGTTATTTCCGTGACTGCTGCGAGGTTAGCTAGTGCATCTGCTTCTGCATTTTCCTCTCTAGGCATTACCTTCCATGTTTTGAATTGTCTCACGAGTTCTCGTGCTTTTTCAAGATATTGTTGCATTCTAGTCTCTCGAGCGATGTAAGTCCTCTGTATCTGATTTACTACCAGTTGGGAGTCGTTGTTGATCACAATTTTCTCGATATAGAGCTCCCGTGAGAGTTCAAACCCTGCAATAACAGCTTCGTACTCTACTTCATTGTTAGTTATAGGATAACACTTGATAGCTTGCCGTGTCTTTTCACCCGTGGGTGATATCAAGACTATGCCTAAGTCGGCGCCTTTTATATTTGAAGAACCATCGGTGAAGAAGGTCCATAGGCCTGGATTAACACCGTTAAAGAGTTGTAACTCTTTTTCTACTTCAGATACAATGCTATTACTAAAGTCAGCAACAAAATCAGCTAGTATTTGAGACTTAATTGCAGTCCTAGGCTGATAGATTATTTCATGCTCACTTAATTCTATGGCCCACTTGGCTAATCTTCCTGACAATTCCTGTTTATGCAGAATATTTCTTAAAGGATATGAGGTCACAACGGTGATTGGGTGGCATTGAAAATAGGGTCGTAATTTTCTAGATGCCATTATTAAAGTTAAGGCTAACTTTTCCAGATGTGGATATCTAGTCTCAGCATCTAGAAAAATTTTACTTACATAATAGACAGGTGATTGTTTACCCTTTTCTTCTCTTACCAATACTTCACTTACAACAATTTCTGAGACAGCCAAGTAGATGTACAATCTTTCCCCTTCTTTTGGCTTTGAAAGCAGTGGTGGTTTTGATAGATAAATCTTCAGATTCTTGAGGGCTTGCTGACATTCTTCAGTTCATTTGAACTGATTCTGCTTTTTGAGAACTGAGAAGAATTTAAAACTTTTTCCGGAAGATTTAGAAATAAACCTACCCAAACTGCTATTCTTCTTGTCAGTCTTTGAACTTCTTTTTTATTTGTTAAAATATCAGGTATTTCTTCTATGGATTTAATTTGAGCGGGATTTACCTCTATTCCTCTGTTTGATACAAGGAAACCCAAAAATTTGCCTGATTGCACTCCAAAAGTGCATTTCTCTGGATTTAACTTCATATTATACCTGCGTAAAATATCAAAAGCAGTAGAGAGATGCTGGAAATGGTCTTGTGCTTGTGTTGATTTTACCAACATATCATCAATATAGACTTCCATCGTCTTTCCAAGATGTTCTTGGAACATTTTAGTCACTAACCTTTGATAGGTGGCTCCAGCGTTTTTAAGCCAAAAGGTATAACTTTATAACAGTAAGTCCCCCTATTTGTAATGAAGGAAGTTGTTTCCTTATCTGAGGGATTCATTTTAATATGATTATAACCAGAATATGCATCTAAGAAACTTAATAATTCATGACCTGCTGTGGCATCAATCATTTGATCTATATGTGGCAATGGGAATGAATCTTTGGGGCATGCTTTATTTAAGTCAGTATAATCTACGCATACTCTCCACTTGCCATTCTTTTTAGGTACTACCACGGTGTTTGCTAGCCAGTTAGGGTACGTTACCTCTCGTATCGAACCAATCTTCAAGAGTTTCTGTACCTCTTCGTCGATCACTTGGTTCTTGAATGGTCCTTGCTTTCTTTTCTTCTGCTTAACAGGTACGAAGGATAGATCTTCATTTAGTTTATGAGTCATCACTTTTGGCGGGATGCCTGTCATATCTGAGTGGGACTTTGCAAAGCAGTTTGCATTAGCCTTTAAATAATCAATTAACTTACCTCTTAGAGCGGGGCCTAGCCTCGTGCGTATATACACTTTCTGCTCAGGCTTTTGTTCAAATAATGGAACAGCTTCGAGCTCCTCCGTAGTTGTTTTGATGTGCTCATCTTCCTCCGGTTCACGAATGACGTCCGATCTGGAATCTGCATCTGTGTGGTATAGTACACCTTCCGTGGTAACTTGATTCTCCTTCTCGTAAGTATTTTCTTTCGTACATATTTCAGCAATAATACCTTCCATACCTATTTGGGTAGTAATTTCTTCCATGCCTGTTTGGGCGTCATTACCTGCTTGGGAGATTCCCTTATCTCGTAATTCTTCCACCTCTATTTTCTTGTTGTAGTGTACCATAGAGTTTATATTTCTTGCGGTCTGCTGATCGCTTTGATTTGTTGAATCCCCAATTCAGAGGGGAATTTAATTACCTGATGCAACGTGGAGGGTATCTCTTTCATGTCGTGGATCCACGGCCTTCCAATGATCACGTTATAAGCCATGTCAGTATCGATGACTTGGAACCTGACACTTTTGATCACCCCCTCAACATAAGTGCTAAGTTCAATTTCTNGCATTTCTTCCATGACTCTTAGCAAAATGATATTGACTGAACTGCCTGGATCAATCAACACTCTTTTTACGTTAGTGTCATGAATAAGTAAAGATATTACCAGAGCATCGTTGTGCGGAAGCATTAATCCGCTGATATCTGCATCATCAAAAGTTGTATCGTCTTCTTCCATATTTTCACGAGCCCGTTTCCCATGTGTAATTGGGAACTTTGTGGTTGTTTTGAAAATCACTCCGTTTACTTCTTCACCCCCGTGTATCACGTTGACGGTTCGTTTTGGATAAGGAGGCTTTGGGGCCTCCTTCCTGTTCCTCATATATACCTATTTACCTTTATCACTAAACAATTTTGTTAAATAGCCATGTTTTAATAAATTTTCTACTTCACCTTGTAAAAATCTGCAATCCGCAGTTTTGTGTCCATGATCGTTGTGAAATTCACACCAGTGATCTGGGTTTCTTCTGCTTGGATTTGACTGCATCTCTTTGGTCCACTTAACCTTGTCTCCCATATTCCTCAATATTGAGACAAGTTCAGTAGTACTTACATTAAGGGTATGATCCCCAATTTGAGTACTACCTCTAGGTCGTTCATCTCGATCTTTTCTGGATCTAGATGAGGATGAGACTATGTCTCTTCCTTGTGGTCTATAGTCCGACCTAATATTTTTGAACCTAGGGCGGATATCGCATCCCGAGGGTCCTAAGTAAGGATTGTACCTGTTTTTACCTGATCTTCTATCTAATTCAGGACGTCTAGATCTGGAATGATCTTCATCTCTCGAACAAGCAATGTTATCTTCTTCTATTCTGAGTTTAGTACTGAACCTGTTATATACATTGTTCCATGTTGTAGCGGGGAATTCTCTTAGGCTTTCCTTAAGTCGTCTGGATTCTGAGCTTTTATCGTTTAGGTTGCTTGCAAATGCCATGGCTGCCCAATTATCAGGCACCCTGGGTAACTGCATTCTTTCTCGTTGAAACCTGTCTACAAACTCACGGAGTAGTTCCGTGTCTCCTTGTTTTATTTTGAATATGTCTTCCATTCTCTTCTCAACTTTTTGTGCACCAGAGTGTGCTTTTATAAACGAATCTACAAGCTCAGCGAAAGAGTCAATAGAATTTTCAGGGAGAAGATAATACCAGGTTAGGGCTCCTTTGGTAAGTGTTTCCTCAAAATTTTTGACAAGGAGTGGTTCAATCTCTTGTTTCGTTAAGTTGTTGCCTTTTACCCCAGTAGTGAAAGCAGTCACATGGTCGCGTGGGTCAGTTGTTCCATCATATTTGGGAGTGTCAGGCATTTAAAACTTCTTGGATATAGGCAAGGGTGCCGCACTTGGCTTCCAAGGTTGTTGAGAATATTTATCAACATCGATGCCTTGGATGACAGGTGGTACTCCAGGAATTTGTTCGATGCGATCGTTCTGCTCCTTCATCTGTTTTTGCATAGTTAGCAGTAAATTTTGTAGTTCTGAGTTATTAGATATACCTGGTCTCGTTTCGAGATATTCATTAGGAGTATCTCCTCTTTCTGAGTTTGCCAACCCAGACTGAGGATTTTCCATGGTGATGGTGTTATTGGAGGGTGGCGTCGGCGGTGTAGGTAATGCGGCCGGTAATCCTCTCGCAAATTCTTGCAAATCTTGGCTCACATACTCTGCAATCATGTTCTTTACACGATCTTGTTCCACAGTTTGATCATTATCACCATTGTTGTTATTGGACCTTTCTGGGGATTGTTCCCTCGAACCACGTGGAGTTCCTGAAGGTGATTGAACTGGGGGTCCACTCCTTTGCTGGTTGTTGTCGTTGGAGTTTGACATAATTCAAAGGATATCACTTGAAAAGTAAACAAAGATTATCAGATTCCCAGTAACGGAATCAATCTGTTTAACCAAAGAATTGGACCCTTTGACTAAAGCTTATTTTTAAGATGAATACGGGTTACTGATAATCAAGGTAATGAAGAAAAATGAATAATAGACAGTATTGCAGAAATATAAAAAATCGAAGTTAATTGTATTCGAGAATCAGATACCTTTACAAGCTGTATTCCCCTGCCTTATATAAGAGATTCTTACAACGTACGACTCTTGCTATGGTCAATGACTAATTATGACATTAATGAGGTGTTACAAAGGATAACGGTAATTGGGGTTCGGTTACATAACATTCGAGTAATCAATTGTGGGTCCTTGAATCTGCCCGTAGCTTTGTCTAGATTCATTCTGACCGTGCCTCTCTCCCGTTTTGATCAAGTTGAGTTTCCCGTGGCTGATAAGTTCGTGGGTTTACTGAACCGTGTCTCTTTGTACCGTATCTCTTCAAAGAATCACATCCAGCTGTCGCATTTTCCTGTGTCCACATGACTGGCTGAGTTGTCAAAAGCTGGCTTACGTGTCTCTTTTTTACCAATACAACATTTTCCCAGGTTTTTAATGTGTGTCAGTTGACGATCGGCCACGAGCAATTTTGAACTGTCAGCGTGAAACCCATAAATAGGCCTATTTTTCACTCTTTCAAACTTTACTTTCAACCTCTTTTACTCTAACCTTCAAAGCTCTCTACATCCTTCAAGTTTTTCATCTGCAAATCCTCGAGTTTCATCGTTAATCCCTTCTTAAGACACCAAATATTATCATTTTCATCCTTCTTTAACCCCAAAATTAAATGGCAAAAACGTCACACGCTGTGCCCCAAAAATAAATCGCTTCATCATCTCGGCCGGCCAGCGAGAAAACACCGGTGGAACAACGCCCTGAGGAATGTGTTCCTGGGGGGTGCGTCATCAGTTCTGATTTCAAGATCGAGAAAACCTTGTCGGTCCCCGGTCGATGCGAGCTGGTATCGAGATACATATGCTCGATACCTGAGAACTTCCTCAAGCAAGTGAAGAAAGATTGTAACTGGAAAGGCAAAGAAGTGGTGATACCGACCCCCGAAGAAGACATCACTACCCACGTGGAAGAATTTTTGAGTGTTTACACATACCCTTTTATGATGGATCCCCTAGATCCAGTTATCGTGGACTTCTACCGAAAATACCAAGTAACCACATGACAAATCCACCCCTTCTTTTGGAGGATTGTAATACTGCTTCAATTTTTTTTAGCAAAATCGACGGGCTCCCTTTCACCCTCGATCACCTTATTAGGTTGTACGGTCCCCGACTCTAGAGAGGTGGATAATAAAGCTTCAGCGCCGGTCTACTAAGGCACTGATTTTGAGCCTAGAAGAGGAAAAAGACCGAGGCTGGATGGCTCGGTTTGTCCAAGTGAAGACCTCGGACCTAATTCCAGCCGAGAGCATGCTGTTTCCCGAGAAATGGAATATGAAACATAAGTACAATTCCATTATCAGTTTCTATTTGTCAGTTTTACTTCTTCAGTTTGTCTTATTGACATTTGTTTCCTTGGTGTAACGGCTGCTTGGATGCCGGGTGCGGTCCCTCAACTCGAGAGCTGGGTCAGGAGCCTGGCCTCGACTTCTACATATGTTGAGCGCGCATGGCGCGATCTGTCAAAGAGCCGGTGGAAGGCCAAAAACCATGGTAACTCTCGTCCTCGTACTTAATTATCTACTCAAATGCTTTTTCGAGCTTACTCGATTTCCCTTTCTTTTGCATGTCTTGGGAAAGACGCGACCATGAGGCCCTCATCCAACGATGAAGAAGTTTCACTCTCGGTATCGAAGCCGGTAAAGGGGAAAAAGAGGAAAAAGACCTCGACCTCCGAGGTTCTAGAGGCTAAGAAGAGTGTGGCTCGTAAGTCGGCACAGAACGTCATTCCTCTGTCTATGGGTTCAGTGCAACTTCTAAGTGAAGAAGAAGAAGAAGAAGAAGAAGAAGAAGAAGAAGAAGAAGAAGAAGAAGAAGAAGAAGAAGAAGAAGAAAAGGATGATTCCGATCTGGTGGCTCGAGTAGGATCTAAAACCGAGGGTCAAAAAGCCACCAAATTGGTCGAATCTGAAAGCACTATGCATCGATCTGACCGGGTCCAAGAAGGGGATTCAATAAGAATCCCTGAGCCAATTGCAGTTGAAGGTTCTTCACCTCGGAGTGAGAAGGCGGCTGAAAAAGCTATGGAAGTCGGTCCCAAGGTTCCTCGTGATGAAGAGAATGCCCCAAGAGACCCACTTGGGGAAATAGAAATTGGAGACTCCCCGTCACTTCATTCATTTTTCGAGGGAATGATTCGGGAGGCTCGAGCCGTGAAGAATCCTTATGCAGAAGAAGCCCGCAGAGAGGAGGATCCCTTCCGTAGTTATTTTGCTGGGGTCGAGGATGCCGCTGGACTGAGTGACTTGGAGATACCGAGGAAGGATTTGGGCGTAACTTCCTCGAGCTTCAAACTGACCAGCCAATTTTTGGCCCCTAGCGTCAGCCCCCGGTGCAAACGAACAATCATCATCTCGATCTTGAAGGACACACGAGTTTTTGCTGCCCTCGCAGGGGTGGCTAGTTATCTTCGAGGTCTAGTCACGAAGGAAGACCAAGCTCTGATGGACGAAGAGGGAGCACCGTGTCTCTTCAATGAGGCACAATAGGCCTTGAATCGGGTAATCCTTAACTCTCTTGATCGATATTAGTTTCCATACTTGTGTTTTTTTTCTTGCCTAACTCCTTTTCTTCTATTTGTGTAGGCCTCAGTGCTTCTTAATGAAGCTTTTTCTAGGTCCCGGGTAGAATTGAGCCAATACAAGACTGAAAGCCAAGGACTCACCGATGAGAAAAATGCCCTCAACCTTCTCAGTGAAAAAATGGAAGAGGAAGCAAAGGGTCTCCGAGTTGAGCTAGTTGCGGCTCAGAAGGAATCAAGAAACCTGATCGAGAAGGTAATAAAAATCTTAGAAGCTCATAGAATCTGTTCGGGGGTGATGGATAACAATTCGATCTCACATGTCCAACAGAAGCTCGAGATAATCGGGTAACTTCGACAAAAGGTGGATGCGGTAAAGGTGGAGACCATGTCATGGAAGCAAAACATGGACTGTCTTGCTTCATAGAAGGAGGCTTCCTGAGCTCAGTTATCCTCTGTGATGACCCAAAAGGTCATCCCGTGTAATTTTAGCTAAATCTGTGTTCCGAGGCCATGAAAGCCTCCCTTTATCTCACCTCGAAATACGCGTGCATCCCAGGCGTGTAGCCAGAAAGCCGTTAAGTGGAAAATTGATTAAATGATGATTTTACATTTATTATTTGAGTAAATTTGATTATGGTCAACATTTTTGGTAAACAGACCCGGACCCGTGATTTGAAGGTCCTAAAGGGTCCGTAGGAAAAATTGGGATTTGGGCGTATGCCCGGAATTGAATTATGGTTCCAGAGTCCGGAACAGGTTCAATAAGATTTATATGAGTTACCTGTGAAATTTGGTAAGAAACAGACTTAGTTTGACATGATTCAGATCAAAAATGGAAAATTTGAAGTTTATGAAGTTTTTGAGAATTTCTATAGATTTTGAGGTTTAATTCGATGTTTATGATGCTATTTTGGTGGTGTAATTATTCGAATAAGCCCGTAGGATGTTTATAAGGTTGTGTGTGTATTTGGTTTTGAGCCCCGAGGGCTCGGGTGAGTTCCGGGTAGGTGTCGGAGTGCAAAATTGGTGAAAAATCTGGTGTTTAATGCATTTTCTGGTGTCCAGGTATTTTACCCTATGAGAACGCACCCTAGGGGGTGCGAACGCACAAGGTTATAGAGGTCAGGGGGTCGAGTGGAAATTGAGCTATGCGAACGCACCACATAGGATGCGAACGCGGAGTGTGCCTTAGCCAAAGCCATGTGAACGCACATGTGGGGGTGCGAACGCATAGGCCTAGAGGGGACCTGAGGGGCTGGGTAGTAAATACCATGTCCGAACACGGCCCCACAACCACAAACGCACTGTTCAGTAAATCAAAGCCTCCGCGAACGCAGCCTGGGGCCCGCGAACCTGGAGAAGAAATCTGTCCAGTGATTTTTAAATACCCAAAACAAAATGTATTACGGGATTTTACCAAAATTCACAACCCTCTTCTTCTCCAAACCCCATAGACGACCTTTGAAGAGTTCCTTCACCATAACCTCTTAGGTAAGTGATCCTAACATTGTTTTTTTCCATTTTTCATCAATATCTATTAGATTCTACGCCTAAAAACATGAAATCAAAGGTGGAAATTGGGGAATTGGGTAGAGTTAGGGCTTTTTGAATATTTGAGCATTTGATCTCGTTTTGGGGTCGGATTTCAAAACAAATTATATATTCGGGCTCGTGGACGAATGGGTTCGGGTTTTGGTCCGAATCTCGTGTTTCGACCAAGTGGGCCCGGGGTCGATTTTTAGTTTTTCTGGAAGAATGTTGGAAAATCTATAATTAGGCATTGAAATTGAATTGTTGAGCAATTATTAATGTTATTAAGTCGATTATGACTAGATACGATTGTCTCGGAGTCGGATTCGAGAGGAAAAGCGGTGGTAGAGGCTTGATTTGCATTCTTGAAGCCGAGGTAAGTGTTTGGCCTAATCTTAGCTTGAGGGAATATGTACTGAGTCCTAATTGCTACGTGTTTATTCCATGTTCAATGAATAGGTGAGGTGACGAGTACCTATATGTTGTTGTCAAGCATGACCGTGAGTCGGAAATTTGCAATTATATGATATTTCTTGGCTTTTACTATGTTTATGGTTTTAATATCAATTTGATAGCTATTCATTTGGTGGAAATTCTTAGATGTGGGTATTGTTGAGTAGTTGATCTGTTGAGGAACATTATGTGGGATTATACACATGTGTAGAATTGGTTATAGTTGTGTCCCTTGCCGGGACGATATTATTCTTGTTGATTATTCCGTACATTTAAGGTTTCTTGTTTGTTGATTTTCATGCCAACTGTTGTTTTATGTTATTATTGCACAAGGGGACATTCCGTGCCGTTTTGATGATATATATATGCACGAGGGGACATTCCGTGCCATGATTGTGATGTTTATTGCACGAGGGGACATTCCGTGCCATATTTTATATTATTATGCACGAGGGGACATTTCGTGCCATGTTTATGTTGTTTATGCACGAGGGCACATTCGGTGCCGAGTGTTCATTTATTTATTGCATGAGGGGACATTCTGTGCCGAGGGATTGTGAGGTTATGCATGAGGGGACATTCCGTGCCGAGTGTTTATTTATTTATTCATGCACGAGGGGACATTTCGTGCTGAGTGTTTATTTATTTATTCATGCACGAGGGGACATTCTGTGTCGAGTGTTTTTGGTGAGGTTATAGAACGAGTGGACATGCCACGCCGTTTCGGTTTATTTACTTGTTCAGATTTGTTAATTCCTGCTTTTATTTATACATTTAAGTTGTTATAATATTCTGTCATTTCAGTGAATTGTTGCCCCTTTTTCCCCAGCATGTTAGCTCCATTTTTGTGCTTATCTGTTATTTCTTGTCATTACTTATTTATTAAATTATTTAACTGTACAAGTATTCGTTATTTGTCGTGTCCTAGCCTCATCACTACTTCGCCGAGGTTAGACTCGGCACTTACTCAGTACATGGGGTCGGTTGTACTGATGCTACACCTGCACTTCTTTATGTGTTGTTGATTACAGAGCCGGACCCAGTGGACATTGAGCGAGGGAGTATCCTTCAGTCCACGGCGACACCGAGGTAGTCCTGCAGGCGTTCGCAGGCCTTGGCATCACCATCTATTTCCTTCCTTCTGTCTTATCTTGTAATTCTTGAAAGCTCCGCTTGTTTATTTCAGACTCATGTTTTTAGTAAACTTAGAATGTCCGTGAAATTGTGACACCAGTTCTAGGGGTGTATTTACGGAAATTTCGTAAGAGTTATCATTTAAGTTGTTGAATTACTTATCTTCCACATTTGTAATATATTTGTTCTAGTTTACCACTGTTGTTGAAATTGTCTACAATAAAGGAATAAATGTAATAATTGGAACATTGGCTTGTCTAATGGGTTCAACGTTAGACGCCATCACGGCCTGAAGGTGGGATTTGGGTCGTGACAAGTTGGTATCAGAGCTCTAGGTTTCTTAGGTCTCACAACTCACGGACAAACTTGGTAGAGTCTGAAGGATCGGTACAGAGATGTCTGTACTTATCCCCCAGAGGCTGCAAAGTTAGGAAATAACTTCACATCTTTTCTTCTCTGTTGTGCGATTTGAGTTCTAAATGCTAACTGATTTTCTATTTTATTCTCGCAGATGGCGAGAACACGTGCTTCCTTATCTACCGATCAGCAGCCTAATCCTCTTGTTGCAACTCCTATGAGGGGCCGAGGACGAGGTCGTGCTAGAGGACGAGGCAGAGTAGCAGCCCCAGTAGAGGACCCACAGGTAGACTTTGCCGGAGAGGTTCCTGCTCAGGCAGTTCCAGTCGGACCAGCTCAGGTCCCAGAGGGGTTTATTTCCACCCTGGTTCTTCAGGACGCTCTGGTCCGTTTAGTGGGCCTTATGGAGAGTGTGACTCAGGCTGGTCTTCTTCCTACTGCACCAGTTGTCTCTCTGGCTGGGGGAGGGACCCAGACTCCTACTACCCGCACACCAGAGCAGCTAGCTCCTCAGTTTCAAACTCTAGTACCTCAGACAGCTAGAGTAGCTCAGCCAGGGATTGTGGCACCGACATTTGAGGGGGCAGCTATGTCTGCCGACGCTTTGTGGAGATTGGATCGGTTCACCAAGCTATTTCCTACTATATTTACTGGTGCACCATCAGAGAATCCCCAGGATTTGTTGGACAATTGCTATGAGGTTCTTCAGAACATGCACATCGTGGAGTCCAATGGAGTTGATTTTGCTATATTCCGTCTTTCTGGTACCGCCAAGACTTGGTGGAGAGACTACTGTTTAACCAGACCAGCTGGGTCTTCGCCTTTTTCTTGGGCTCAGTTCTCCGAGTTATTATTGGAGAAGTTTCTACCAGTTACTCAGAGAGAGGGTCTCAGAGGCAGTTTGGGCGCCTCCAGCAGGGATCTATGACTGTGACACAGTATGAGACCAGGTTCATTACTTTGGCCCGACATGCTATCATGATACTCCCCACTGATCGTGAGAGGGTGAGGAGGTTTATTGAGGGTCTAGCTCAGCCTATTAGACTCCAGATGGCCGGAGAGACAGGTAATGATATTTAATTTTAGGAGGAGGCCAATGTGGCCAGGCGTATTGAGATGGTCTTATCACAGGGCAGTGGTCAGGGGTCTGACAAGAGACCTCGCCATTCCGGTTGATTCAGTGGTGCCTCATCTAGAGGTAGAGATTCCTTTGGCAGAGGTCATCCTCCTAGGCCATTCGAGTCAGCACTTCAGGTATCCCGCAGTGCACCATCAACTCTTATCAGTGCACCGCCACTTCAGAGCTTCCAGGGTGGTCATTCTGGTCGACAGGGACAGTTTCAGGGTCAACATTCTCAGCAGCAAAAATCTTGTTACACTTGCTGTGGTATGGGGCACATATCCAGGTTTTGCCCCCGAGCTTCTAGTGGTTCTTAGTATCAGGGTTCCCGAGTTATATGATTCCCGCACTAGGTGCACCCCCACTCCCTCATCCAGCTAGGGATGGAGGTTGAGGTGCCAGACAGTTAGAGGTGGAGGGCAGGCCGCGAGAGGTAGAGGTCAGCTCGCAGTGGGTAGACCTAGAGATATTCAGGTTGGAGGGGCTCCGCCCTGATGCTATATTATTCCTGCCAGGCTTGAGGCTGAGGCCTCTGATGCAGTTATTACAGGTATGGTTTTAGTTTGCAGTAGAGATGCTTCAGTTTTATTTGATTCGGGTTCTACATTCTCCTATGTGTCTTCATATTTTGCCCCTTATCTGAGCATGCCCCGTGGTTCCCTGAGTACTTATGTATATGTGTACCCCGGTGGGTGATTCTATTGTGGTAGATCGAGTATACCGGTCATGCTTAGTAGTTATTGGTAGTCTGGAGACTCATGTAGATCTTTTGCTTCTTGATATGGTTGACTTCAATGTTATTTTGGGGATGGATTGGTTATCTCCTTAGCATGCTATTCTGGACTGTCATGCCAAGACAGTGACCTTGGCCTTACCGGGAGTACCTCGTTTGGAGTGAAGAGGGACTCCTAGTCATTCTTCCGGTAGATTTATTTCATATATGAAGGCTCTGCGCATGGTCGAGAAGGGTTGTTTGTCATATTTGGCCTATGTTCGTGATTCTAGTGCTGAGGTTCCTTCTATGGAGTCTGTGCCCGTGGTTAGTGAGTTCCCAGAGGTATTCCCTGCTGACCTGCCGGGTATGCCACCCGACCGGGATATTGACTTTTGTATTGAGGTGTCTCCGGGCACTCAGCCCATTTCTACTCCGCCGTATCATTTGGACCCGACAGAGCTGAAGGAGTTGAATGATCAGTTGCAGGTTTTGTTGGATAAAGTCTTCATTACGCCTAGTGTTTCTCCTTGGGGTGCCCCAGTGTTGTTCGTTAAGAAGAATGATGGCTCAATGAGGATGTGTATTGACTACCGGCAGTTGAACAAGGTTACTATTAAGAATAAGTATCCTTTGCCGAGGATTGATGATTTATTCGACCAGCTTCAGGGTGCTATAGTTTTTTCCAAGATTGACTTGAGATCTGGTTACCATCAATTGAGGATTAGGGCGTCTGATATCCCTAAGACAACTTTTCGCACTCAGTATGGGCATTATGAGTTCTTGGTGATGTCATTTGGGTTGACAAACGCCCCCACTACTTTTATGGAGTTGATGAACTGAGTATTCAGGCTCTATTTGGACTCATTCGTGATTGTTTTCATTGATGATATTTTGATTTACTCCCGTAGACGAGAGGAGCATGATCAACACCTTCGAGTCGTCCTCCAGACTCTGAAGGATAGTAAGTTGTATGCCAAATTTTCCAAGTGTGAGTTCTGGTTGAGTTCAGTTGCATTTCTAGGCCATGTGTTATCATCAGAGGGTATTCAGGTGGATCCCAAGAAGATTTCAGCAGTCAGAGATTGGCCTAGGCCCACTTCAGCTTCAGATATTCGGAGTTTCTTGGGCTTAGCGGGCTATTATCGCCGGTTTGTGGAGGGCTTTTCATCTATTGTAGCCCTGATGACCAGGTTGACCCAGAAGGGTGCCCAGTTCAGGTGGTTAGATAAGTGCGAGGCAAGCTTTCAGAAGCTCAAGACAGCCTTGACCACGGCATCGGTGTTAGTTTGTCCAAAGGTTCAGGACCATATACCGTGTATTGTGATGTTTCACGGGTGGGACTTGGTGCAATGTTGATGCAGGGTGGCAAGGTTATAGCCTATGCTTCTCGTCAGTTGAAGGTTCATGAGAAGAACTATCCAATTCATGATTTAGAGTTAGCAGTTATTATTCATGCGTTGAAGATTTGGAGGCATTATCTGTATAGGGTGCCATGTAAGGTGTTCACGGATCATAAGAGTTTGCAGTATCTGTTCAAGTAGAAAGAGTTGAACATGAGGCAGAGGAGATGGTTAGAGCTGTTGAAGGACCGGAAGTCAGCTAGTATGGGTAGTCTTGCTTATTTATCAGTCGGAGAGCGACCGCTTGCTTTAGATTTTCACACTTTAGCCAACCGGTTCATGAGATTGGAGGTTTCTGAGACTGGCAGTGTTTTGGCCCATATTGTGGCTCGTTCTTCATTATATGATCGTATTCGGGCCAGGAAATATGGTGATCGTCATTTATGTGTTCTTAGAGATACGGTCCGGCACGGAGGTGCCAAGCAGGTCACATTTGATGATGAGGGAGTTTTGAGGATGCAGGGTCGTATTTGTGTACCCGATGTTGATGGTATTCGTGACTTGATATTGCAGGAGGCCTATAGTTCCCGGTATTCCATTCATCCGGGCGCCGCAAAAATGTACCAGAACTTGCGGCAACACTATTGGTGGTGGAGGATGAAGAAGGATATTGTAGCATATGTAGCTCGGTGCTTGAACTATCAGCAGGTTAAGTACGAGCACCAGAGACTCGGTGGTTTGATGCAGCAGATTGAGCTTCTCGAGTGGAAGTGGGAGTGGATCACCATGGATTTCATAGTTGGGCTCCCACGGACTCAGAGGATGTTTGATGCGGTGTGGGTCATTGTGGATAGGCTGACCAAGTCAGCACACTTCATTCCTGTATCAGTTTTGTATTCTTCAGAGAAGATGGAAAAATCTACATCAGGGAGATTGTTCGCTTGCAAGGTGTGCCCGTGTCTATTATTTCTGACTGAGGTACACAGTTTACCTCCTATTTCTGGAGAGTATTTCAGCGTGAGTTGGGGAGACGGGTTGAGATGAGCATAGCATTTCATACTCAGATGGACGGTCAGTCCGAGCATACTATTCAGATCTTGGAGGATATGTTACGACGTGTGTCATTGATTTTGGGGGTTCATAGGATCAGTTTTTGCCTTTAGCTGAGTTTGCCTACAACAACAACTATCAATCGAGCAGTCAGATGGCTCCGTATGAGGTGTTGTATGATAGGTGATGTCGGTCGCCAGTCGGGTGGTTTGAGCCGGAAGAGGCTATATTGTTGGGTTCAGAGTTAGTCCATGAATCCTTGGACAAGGTAAAGATCATTCAGGATAGACTTTGTACAGCACAGTCCAGGCAGAAGAGTTTTGCAGATCGTAGAGTTCGTGACTTGGCTTTCATGATAGGAGACCGGGTATTTCTTCGGGTGTCGCCCATGAAGGGCGTGATGAGGTTCGGGAAGAAGGGAAAGTTGATCCCTAGGTACATTGGTCCATTTGAGATTCTGGATAAGGTAGGAGAGGTGGCCTACAGACTTGCTTTGCCACCTAGTTTATCAGTCGTGCACCCGGTGTTTCATGTATTTATGCTTCGGAGATATATTGCCGATCTCTATCATGTACTTGACTTCAGCGCTGTCCAATTGGACAAGGATTTGACTTATGTGAAGGAGCTGGTAGCCATATTAGCTCGGCAGGTTCGTCAGTTGAGATCGAAGAGTTATTCTTCGGTTCGTGTTCAGTTGAGAGGTCAGCCTGTTGAGGCAGCTACCTGGGAGTTCGAGTCCGATATGTGGATCCGATAACCCCATCTTTTCCCCGATTCAGGTACCATTCTATGTGCGTTCGAGGATGAACGGTTGTTTTAGAGGTGGAGATTGTGATGGCCCAAAAGGTCATCCCATGTAATTTTAGCTAAATCTGTGTTCCGAGGCCATGAAAGCCTCCTTTTATCTCACCTCGATATGCGTGCGTAGCCCGGGCGTGTAGCCGGGAAGACGTTAAGTGGAAAATTGATTAAATGATGATTTTACATTAATTATTTGAGTAAAGTTGACTCTGGTCAACATTTTTGGTAAGCGGACCCGGACCCGTGATTTGACGGTCCCGGAGGGTCCGTAGAAAAATATGGGATTTGTGCGTATGCCCGAAATCGAATTCCGATGTCCCAAGTCCGAGAAATGAATTTTTAAAGAAAATTGTTTTCTGAAAAATATAAAGGCTTTTGAAAATGGAATTTGATGTGAAACTTGTGTTATCAGGCCCGTATTATGGTTCCGGAGCCCGGAAAAGGTTCAATATGATTTATATTAGTTATCTGTGAAATTTGATAAGAAACAGACTTAGTTTGACGTGATTTGGATAAAAAAAATGGAAAATTTGAAGTTTATGAAGTTTTTGAGAATTTCTATAGATTTTGAGGTTTAATTCGATGTTTATGATGTTATTTTGGTGGTGTAGTTATTTGAATAAGTCCGTAGAATGTTTATGAGGTTGTGTGTGTATTTAGTTTTGAGCCCCGAGGGCTCGGGTGAGTTCCGGGTAGGTGTTGGAGTGCAAAAGTGGTGAAAAATCTGGTGTTTAATGCATTTTCTGGTGTCCATGTATTTTACCCTATGCGAATGCACCCTAAGGGGTGCGAACGCACGGGGTTATAGAGGTCAGGGGGTCGGGGTGGAAATTGAGCTATGCGAATGCACCACATAGGATGCGAACGCGGTGCGTGCCTTAGCCAAAGCCATGCGAACGCATCGGTGGGGGTGCGAACGCATATGCCTAGAAGGGACCTGGGGGCTGGGTAGTAAATACCCTGTGCGAATGCGGCCCCACAACCGCGAACGCACTGTTCAGTAAATCCAAGCCTCCGCGAACGCAGCCTGGGGCCCCCGAACGCGGAGAAGAAATCTGTGCAGTGATTTTTAAATACCCAAAACATAATGTATTACGGGATTTTACCAAAATTCACAACCCTCTTCTTCTCCAAACCCCATAGACGACCTTTGAAGAGTTCCTTCACCATAACCTCTTAGGTAAGTGATCCTAACATTGTTTTCTTCCATTTTTCATCAATATCTATTAGATTCTAGGCCTAAAAACATGAAATCAAAGGTAGAAATTGGGAAATTGGGTAGAGTTAGGGCTTTTTGAATATTTGAGAATTTGACCTCGTTTTGGGGTCGGATTTCAAAACAAATTGTATATTCGGGCGAATGGGTGATCGAGTTTTGGTCCGAACCTCGTGTTTCGACCAAGCGGGCCCAGGGTCGATTTTTTGATTTTTGGGAAGAATGTTGGGAAATCTATAATTAGGCATTGAAATTGAATTGTTGAGATATTATTGATGTTATTAAGTCGATTATGTCTAGATAGGATTGTTTCAGAGTCGGATTCGAGAGGAAAAGCGGTGGTAGAGGCTTGATTTGCATTCTTGGAGCCGAGGTAAGTGTTTGGCCTAACATTAGCTTGAGGGAATAGGTATTGAGTCCTAATTTCTACGTGTTTATTCCATGTTCAATGTATAGGTGAGGTGACGAGTACCTATATGTTGTTGTCAAGCATGATCGTGAGTCGGAAATTTGCAATTATATGATATTTATTGGCTTTTACTATGTTTATGGGTTTAATATCAATTTGATAGCTATTCATTTGGTGGAAATTATTAGATGTGGGTATTGTTGAGTAGTTGATCGGTTGAGGAACATTATGTGGATTATACACATGTGTAGAATTTGTTATAGCTGTGTCCCTTGCCGGGACGATATTATTCTTGTTGATTATTATGTACATTTAAGGTTTCTTGTTTGTTGATTTTCATGCCAACTGTTATTTTATGTTATTGTTGCACGAGGGGACATTCCGTGCCATGNGATGATATATATATATATATATATATATATATATATATATATATGCACGAGGGGACATTCCGTGCCGTGATTGTGATGTTTATTGCACGAGGGGACATTCCGTGCCATATTCTATATTTTTATGCATGAGGGGACATTCCGTGCCGAGTGTTCATTTACTTATTGCACGAGGGGACATTCCGTGCCGAATGATTGTGAGGTTATGCACTAGGGGACATTCCATGCCGAGTGTTTATTTATTTATTCATGCACGAGGGGACATTCCGTGCCGAGTGTTTTTGGTGAGGTTATAGCACGAGGGGACATGCCGTGCCGTTTTTGTTTATTTACTTGTTCACAGTTGTAATTCCTGTTGTTATTTATACATTTCAGTTGTTATCATATTCTGTCATTTCAGTGAATTGTTGCCCCTTTTTCCCCAGCATGTTAGCTCCATTTTTGTGCTTATCTATTATTTCTTATCATTACTTCTTTATTACATTATTGAACTGTGCAGGTATTCGTTATTTGTCGTGTCCTAGCCTCGTCACTACTTCGCCGAGGTTAGATTCGGCACTTACTCAGTACATGGGATCGGTTGTACTGATGCTACACCTGCACTTCTTTATGTTGTGAAGATTACAGAGTCAGACCCAGTGGACATTGAGCGAGGGAGTATCCTTCAGTCCACGATGACACCGAGGTAGTCCTGCAGGCGTCCGCAGGCCTTGGCGTCACCATCCATTTCTTTTCTTCTGTCTTATCTTGTAATTCTAGACAGCTACACTTGTTTATTTCAGACTCATGTTTTTAGTAAATCTTAGACTGTCCATGAAATTGTGACACCAGTTCTGGGGGGTGTATTTAAGGAAATTTCGTAAGAGTTATCATTTAAGTTGTTGTATTACTTATCTTCCGCATTTGTAATTATAACTGTTCTAGTTTACCACTGTTGTTGCAATTGTCTACAATAAAGGAATAAATGTAATAATTGGAACATTGGCTTGTCTAGCGGGTTCAACGTTAGATGCCATCACGGCCTGAAGGTGGGATTTCGGGTCATGACATCCTCGGATGAAAGCCAGCTTCAAGGCATGAAAGAGAAAAACTTGACATAAGCCAAGAAAATCAAGGAGCTCCAGGCTCGGTTGGTCACAGAACTTGCAAAGGCCAAATCTGAGGCTGACACGGTCAAGGTCGATGCTAAGGAAATCGTGGCTGTCTACCGGTCCGACGCTGAAGCCGCTCAAGCTCGAGCAAAGGAATTTGCCGATGTCATTCAAGTTCGAGCATATTGTGTTGCCGAGTATGCCAAGTTCCAATCTCGAAGGGAGACTCTCGAGGAGATCCATGCTCGTGGCTTCGATCTCACTGCCGAGATCAAAATTGCTAAAGAGCTTGAAGACGACGCCAAGGCATTGGCCTCTTCCTATGATGATGACTCCGGGAGCATGAGCGGGTCCGAGAGTGGAGGGGACCCCGATGGTGAAGATGCCGCTCTTGGAGAAGATTAGGCACTTAGGATTTTTTCCCTTTGAATTTTTGTATAGAACCTTGACCGGGCCATGTTGACCTTGTAAATAAATTTTGACATATATATAAATATCTCTTTTCCCTTTGTGTCTTGTCTTTTTCTTCATTTCTGCATTATGAAAATTTCAATTCATTTATTCCTTATGAAATTGTATCCAGAGATTCGAGGCTTAGGCAATTTTGACCGAAACTGAACTAGTATCAAGTGAGTGCTTGCTCGAACTCGAAGTAGGTTAACCCTTAGGTTTTAATTAAGTGAGGATGATCTCTCAAACTCAAAACAAAAATGGCTCTTAGGCTTTTGTATTAGGCTGATGTGGCCGTTATAAAAAGAATGGCTTTTTCTCCTTTTCGGCTTGAAAGGCTTATTGTTAGTTATATAAAATTTGTTATGCCTTAGCATGAAATAAGGAATTGCTCGGGAGTTCGAACAATTTTGTATCCGTTAGGGTTTTTGAGGCTTGATATTATCGAAGCCCTTTGTAATGTTTTGTAATGCCTTAGCACGAAATAATGAATTGTTCGAGAATTCGAGCAATTTTGTATCCATTAGGGTTTTAGAGGCTGGATATTATCGAAGCCTTTTGTAATTTTGCCAAGGGTAGCCCTTTTAATCAGTTTATGAAAATATTCGAAAGGCTATTTTATTACGGAATTCGGATGTCTCTGAACCATGTTAATTCGACTGTAGTCTTTAATGTGGGACTTGCCTCTTAAGATTATTTTCTTGTTTCACTTTGAGCTTGCCCGAAGTGTCATTACCCTAGTGGGGTGGCCATGGAATGTAAAAATCTAGGATTGCCTCTCGGGCTTATTTTCCTATTTCACTTCGAGCTTGCCGAAGTGTCAGTCCCCGAGTGGGGTGGTCGTGGTTTATAAAATTCGAGGGTTGCCTTTAAGGTCTTATAATCTCGAAGTTTTGATAATTTGATCTCGTCTATTTTTTGAACGGCAGTCCCCGAGTATGGGGTTAGTTGTTCGAACTTCTGTTATCGCTGGCCCTTAAGCCTGTTTTCATAATAGATCGAGAATATTAAATTGTAAAGTATAATTTCTCTAAGACATAAGATATTGGCAAGGAAAAATACTTTTCTTAATAGATGATCATACATGCGTACATGTTTGATGTCAGGTCTCGAGCAACCAATATGGTCACGGTTCACTCGACCGTTTGGCCCTTACAACATTTACCTATCGAGGCCCCGCTGTCGAGAAGTTATTTCCTTGCAACAAAGTTGACATTCGAGGGTGATGCCCTCCAGTATTCGAGGTTGATTGTAAAGAAGCCTTGGATACTTTTGAATTACTCTAAGTTAGCACGCACAATGGTTGCCTAGTTAAAAACCTCGCCGGAAAAACCCATTTGGGACAAAAACCGGTCTAAGGGAAAAAGAGTGCAATGCGTGATTTCAGACCTAAAGACTTCGTGTTGAAGAATCCATCACCGTCCCTGATCGAACTCCTACAATTGGTTAGTTTAAAACATAAATGAAAATGGAAAGTTTGTACCTTAGCAATAATCTCGTTTTAGGAGTGATATGTTCCAATTGTTCGTTAATTTCTCGCCGTTCATTGTGACGAGCTTGTAAGATCCTTTACCAATGATGTCGAGGATTTGATACGGTCTCTCCCAATTTGGACCTAGTTTTCCTTTGTTCGGATTTCGAGTGTTAAGGGTGACTTTTCTTAGCACCAAGTCCCCGATTTTAAAATGTCGAAGATTGGCTCTTCGATTGTAATGCCTTTAGATTCGTTGTTTTTATACGGCCAATCGAACGAGGGCGGCTTCTTGTCTTTCATCCAATAATTCTAGGCTCGTATTCATGGCCTCGTGATTCGATTCTTCTATTTCATATCAAAACCTGAGGCTAGGTTCCCCGACTTCGACCGAGATAAGAGCTTCGGTACCATAGACTAAAGATAATAATGTTGCTCACATACTAAATTTCGACGTCATACAGTATGCCTAAATAACCTCGGGTAGTATCTCTCTCCATTTCCCCTTAGCGTCGGTCAATCTCTTTTTGAGATTTTGAATAATGGTCTTGTTGGTCGATTTGTCTTGTCCGTTCCCACTGGGATGATATGGTGTTGATAGAATCTTTTATTCTTGTGGTCCTCGAGAAATTTTGTCACTTTGTTGCTGATGAACTGCTTTTCATTATCGCACACAATCTCGGCAGGCATCCCGAATTGACATATGATGTGGTCCCAAATGGAGTCTATGACTTTTCTTTTCTCTGACTTTCTCGAAAGCATGTGCTTCAACCGACTTAGAAAAACAATCAGTCATAAATAAAATAAATTGAGCTTTACCTGGGGCCGATGGGATAGGGCCAACGATGTCCGTCCCCTTTTCATGAATGGCCATGGGGATAGGACCGAGTGACGTTGCTCCCTGATCATGGGGATAAGACCGAGTGAATTTGCTCCCCGGGCTGGTGAATCATTGGCACATACCTTTGACGTTTGTCGCACTTTTGAATGAACTCTTTTGTATCCTTTTCCATATCGGCCCAATAGTACCCTGCTTTGATAATTTTTTGAACCATTGACTCGGCACCAGAATAATTTCCACAAGTGCCTTCGTGAATCTCCCGTGGGACGTAGTCGGTGTCTACCGATCCCAAACATGTCGCCAATGGTCCATCGAACATTCTCCTAAATAGTGTTCCGTCCTCGGCCAAGGTGAATCGTGCTACCTTTGTGAGTAGAGTCCTCAACTCCTTCGGGTCTGGTGGGAGCTTCCCGTTCTTTTGGAATTCGATGTGCTTATTTCTCCAATGCAAGGCAGGCCTGCAGAGTTTATTTCGGCATGGCCTTCTTTGATTACTGATCTCGAGAGTTATACGACAGTCCTAGAGCTAAGTTCGTCATCTTCGACCGATGACCCAAAGTTTGCAAGGGCTTCACCTTTGCTATTCTATTCCCGAGGTACATGTTGTAAGGTCCACTCTTTAAATCGATGTAGAGTCACCTGTAGCTTGTCCAAGTACCTCTACACTCGGTCTTCTCGGACTTCTAAAGTCATGTTGACTTGGTTTACCACAAGTAGGGAATCACATATGGCATTGATGACCTCTGCTCCCAACCTTTTAGCCAGCTCGAGTCCTGCAATCATGGCCTCATACTCGGCCCCATTATTAGTTAATTTCGAAGTTCTGATAGATCGCTAATTATATTACCCGTGGGTGGCTTCAACACAATGCCCAGACTGGACCCCTTCAAGTTTGAAGCGCCGTCTGTGAAGAGGGTCCACACCCAGACGATGTACCCGATTTTAATAATAGTTCCTTTTCGACCTCGGGTACGAGGGCTGGCGTGAAGTCGGCCACAAAGTCTTCCAAGATCTGAGACTTGATGGTCGTTCGGGGTTGATACTCGATATCATACCCACTGATCCCAACGACCCATTTGGCCAATCGACCCGAGAGTTCGGGTTTGTGCAAAATATTGCGAAGGGGATATGTAGTTACAACACAAATTGGGTGACATTGGAAATATAATTTTAATTTCCTAGAGGAGTTTATTAAGGGAAGCGCTAATTTTTCTAAGTGTGGGTATTTGGTCTCGGCCTTACCCAAGGTCCGACTAACATAGTAAACAGGAAATTGCGTACCTTGCTCTTCTCGAACTAGGACCCCACTTACCGCGATTTCCGAGACTGCTAAGTATAAGTAGAGTTGCTCGTCCGCTTTCGGAGTGTGAAGAGGTGGCGGGATTGACAAGTATCATTTTAGTTCTTCTAAAACTTATTGGCATTCCGGGGTCCATGCAAAATTACTCTTCTTCTTAAGCATTCAAAAGAACCGGTGACTTCTATCTGAGGATCTCGAGATGAATCGCCCTAGGGCGGCTATGCGCCTCGTTAAACTTTGTACGACCTTGACATTATCTACGACCATGATATCTTCGATAGCTTTGATTTTATCGGGGTTGATCTCGATCCCCTGATTTGATACCATGAAGCCGAGGAACTTGCCCGAGCCGACCCCATACACACACTTCTCCAGGTTGAGCATCATGTTGTACTTTCTCAGTATGTCGAGAGTCTCCTGCAAATGTTTCATATGGTCCTCTGCTCGCAGGGACTTAACTAGCATGTCATCAATATAAACTTCCATTGGTTTTCCTATTTTTTCTTCGAACATTAGATTTACTAGGCGTTGATAAGTTGCACCGGCATTTTTTAGTCCGAACGGCATTACATTATAACAATAGGTGCCATATTTAGTGATGAATGAAGTCTTTTCCTAGTCCTCCAGGTTCATCTATATTTGATTGTACCCAGAGTAGGCGTCGAGAAAACTAATAATCTCATGGCCGGCCGCGACATCGATCATACGATCGATATTTGGCAGAGGAAAAGAATCTTTTTGAGCATGCTTTGTTCAAGTCTTTATAATCTACACGCATTCTAAGTTTATTTCCCTTCTTAGGTACTACCACTACGTTTGCTAACCATTCGGGATATTTCACTTCCCGAATGGACCCTATTTTGAAAAGTTTGGTTACCTCATCCTTAATGAATGCATGCTTAACCTCGGATTGGGGCCTTCTCTTTTGTTTTGCGGGACGGAGCTTCGGGTCCAAGCTCAATCGATGGGTAGTGATGTCCGGTGGGATCCCTACCATATCAAGGTGGGACCAAGCAAAGCAGTCCATGTTATCTAAAAAGAATTTAATGATTTTTTTCCTGAGCTCGGTAGTTAACCTCGTGCCCAGGTATACCTTTCGTTCGGTCAAGTACTCGATTAGTTTGACTTGTTCCAGCTCTTCGAAGATCGATTTGGTGGCGTCAGAATCATCAAGAATTATGAAGGATCAAGGGATCCAATAATCATCGTCTTCCTCCGCTCCCTGCTTCTCCGATTAGGTCGAGGCTGGCGTTTGTGGTTGTTATTTAGCCTCTTGTTTTTCCTTCGAATCTGATTCCTTTGTTGATGAGAGCGCCGATACCAGTATTACTTCATCGACTGCAAACATCTCCTTGGTGGCACGTTTCTCCCTGTACACTATTTTTACTCCCTCCGGTGTTGGGTACTTCAGAACTTGATGAAGGGTCAAAGGTACTGCCCTTATGTTGTGAATCCAGGGTCTTCCGAGCAGGGCGTTGTATCTCATATCGCCCTCGATCATATGAAACTTTGTTTCTTGAACAGTCCCTGCTATGTTTACTGGAAAGATAATTTCACCTTTGGTAGTTTCACTCGCCATGTTGAAGCCATTAAGAACCCGAGCTGCGGGCACAATTGGATCCTGTAGACCAAGCTGCTCCACGACCCTCGATTGAATAAAGTTGGCCGAGCTTCCTGGATCAATCAAAACACGTTTAACTTGAATTTTATTCATAAGGACAGATATTACCAGTGCGTCATTGTGGGGTTGTGAGATCCCCTCTATATCCTCATCATTGAAAGACAAGATCCCTTCCAACATATAGTCTCGGGTTCGTTTTTCCGTCGTGATCGACACCTTGGTGCGTTTGAATACGGGTCCTTGTGGAATATCGACCCACCGACGATCATGTGAATCACATGTTGTGGTTCTTCCTGTTCATTCTTCCTGTTTGCATCCTTGTCTCTGAAGTGGTTCTTAGCTCGGTTACTCAAGAATTATCGAAGGTGGCCCTCGTCGAACAAACGGGCTACCTCCTCCCTTAGCTGTCTGCACTCCTCCGTTCTATGACCATGAGTGCCATGGTAGTTGCATATCTGATTTGGATTCCTCTGGGTCGGATCATTCTGTAGGGGTCGAGGCCATCTGGTATCTTTGATCCGCCCAATGGCCGATACAATAGCCGATGCACCGACGCTGAAGTTGTATTCTGATAGTCATGGTGCTTCTGTGAGCTAGACATGTCTATAGAAACCACTATTACTCATGAGACCTCGGGAGCTCTGTCCTTGATCGTTTCTTCGATCACTTCGAACTAGGTCGCGTACGGGGCCGTTGTTCCTACGATCTCCACCGTATGGTTGATACCGATCTCTATTTGATCGAGGTTATCTGTCGACGTCCCTTTGAATTCTGCCGTTGTGCCTGTTTGGATAAATGGAACCGGAAGGAGCTCCCAATTGATCATCCTAGACCCTGATTTTTTACTGATACCGATTATGCACATCGACATAGGTCACGGCTGGATACTCAATTAAAATTTTCTTTAGCTGCCGTGAGGCCACCAAACTTCGTACATTCAGACCTTGAGTAAAAGCTTGGACAGCCCAATCATCTGTGACCGGGGGTAAGTCCATACGTTCCATCTAGAACCGAGATACAAATTCTCTTAACATTTCGTTGTCTTTCCGTTTCACTTTGAAGAGGTCCGACTTCCTAGTCTCGACCTTTATTGCTCTGGCGTGTGTTTTGACGAAGGAATCCGCGAGCATGGCGAAGAAATCAATGGAATTGGGCGGCAAGTTGTGGTACCATATCATCGCCCCTTTCGATAAAGTCTCTCAGAACTTTTTCAATAAAACGGACTCAATCTCATCATCCTCTAAACCGTTCCCCTTTATTGTGCATGTGTAAGAAGTGACGTGCTCATTAGGGTCGGTGGTCCCATTATATTTGGGAATTTCTGGCATGCGGAATTTCATTGGGATGGGTTTAGGAGTTGTACTTAGGGGAAAAGGATTTTACACGAACTTCTTCAAATCCAAATCTTTCAGGATCGGAGGTGCCCTCGGAATCTGATCAACTTGGGAGATGTATGTGTCTACCTTTTTGTCATTTGCCTCGATCTTCTTTTTCCCTAATTCGATTCGCTTTGTGAGCTCTTCGAGCATTTTCATAATGGCGGGTTCAGTCCCCGATCCGTTTGCGTTGGACCTCTCTGGCACTGATTCGGCCATGTGAACAACTTCTAGTGAGGGCTCGGGTTCGGCTCTATGCGGAGCTCGATTCTGATTTTGGAGTTGCGCTATGGCAGCTTGTTGAGCCTGCAACATTTCAAATATTAATCGAAGGCTGACTCCACCGTCTTCGCAGCCCTGTGCATCTTGACTGGCTGGTCGAACGTCTCTATGGACGCTATTTTCAAGGTCGACGCCCAAATTAGCATTTAGGGCGACGTGGGAACTGACGTCGATGGGGTCTGCAGCTGATACTCCCTCGACGCCAACCTGAGGTACTGCGATCCCTGGGGCGGCTATGTTGTCGTTTCTCCCATGGAAACCAAGGCTATTGTTAGCGTTTGTGGGTACTGTTTGAGAGTTCGACATGCTGATCCTGAAATAAAAAACAGTTACGAGAATAAACGTAAAGCAGTGTGTGTTATGATAATCAGTACTAAGGAATCACTATTATCCTTAACCCCACGGTGGGCGCCAAATTGTTTACCTTTAAAATCGGATAACAATTAAATTTATAAGTGATTTAAGGACACGTGATTTCACCTAATACCAATTGATAAATATGATGATTAATGATAGGAATTAATAGTAAAATAAAGCAAACCAGTATTGAAATGCAATTCGGTCCTCGAGCTTGACCGCCCTCAAACCGACTGAGAATAAAACTAAGTAATATGATATAACTAATGAACAAGAGAGTGTAATAGAGAAAAGAGTATTATATTGCTTTGATATGCGAGAGTTGAATGGTTACAAATGATTAATACCCCCCTTTATATAGTAGAGGAATTCTACTAATGGTATAATTCTAATTTCAGAAAGAAATCCCATGATTAGCTAAATAACTGTTCTTGATTTGATCCATTCCGAGATTTTCACCATGATCTTCGACCAGTCACGGATATCTCGGCTTTCCGTTATTATGCTATCTTCGGTCTCGCTCGATGTCTATCCTGTTTGGTCTCGATCTCAACTGGTACTTCGAATCCCGAGCTCGGTACCTTATCCTCATATCTCGATTTGATATAATACAGGGTCAGTCCTCGATCTATCATCCTGGTCTCGGTTAATCAACAAAATCGGGTGGACCTGATTTTAACCGTATACAAAGGTCACAATACAACACACATCCAAATATACAAAATATAAATTTAGAAGTGATATTTATGAAATTTCAAAATAACTTAAGCTTATAATTTTAGAAAAATACACATCATATTTGACGCCTGGACAGGTTGAATTTCAACACGTCATTATATGTTTAATAATTAGATCTGTTTTAATCCGTTCAGATTTTATTCAACCCGTCTATTTACCAGCTCTTCATCCGCATAGCCAGACACACCATTCATTTTCTTACTTTTTGTGACCTGAAAGTTGGGGAAGAAGTGGGGGTCCTGTTATTTGTTGTATTGTCGCCAATCATGATGAAATCACATACGTTCTCGTTCCAAAAATAGAGAGTAAAATATCATGTGCCTGTATACAATTTGTATCCTCTTATCTTAGTCTCTAAAGATGAGAGGATAATTGTTATCCTCATAGTCTAAAAGGGTCAGCTCCCTGTGGACAATTTTGTACTCTACAAATATTAAAAATTGACATAACATAATGGAAAACGCCAACTAGAAGGACTAGAAATGAGGCTTATGCACATTGTATCTCCCAAGTTTTACGCGTCAACTCAATCTTTACCTCTCTATTTCTCTCATTAGAAGATTAAACTAAATTGGTTTGAAAGGTTTTTTTTTTCTCTACATCTAGCTTTACTTGGTATAAGAATTTCCAACAACTTGAAAAAACTATTCGTTATCGGATTTGGTCTTCACGAACTCAAGCTAAGAGCCTAAGATCCTCAACACGAGGTTGTGGTTTTGTAATAAAAGTATGGCCCATACAATACTGACTTGACAATGAAGCAAAAGCGAGAAAATCAAGATGAACAAGACCTTGAAATCCTCAAGGCTGTGGCACAAGCATGGCATGGTCACTCTAGCAGCCTTAGGACCGCCGTCGAATTCGACCCTCACTGCCATAATTTCAAGAGCAAGCCATCAAGATTCAAGCTTGAAGCGATGAGCAAAGCGTCTACCAGGAAAATTTATGGTGCAGGCAGCTGGGATTTTAAGCAATCCCTTTGGGATTCTTATGAGCTTGTAAATGTATCCAAAAAGTTAGAGATGAAGCTAATGCTAGACCATCCACTTTCTGCATTGGATGAGCAAAACTGGAATATTGGTAAGAAGCATGAGAGTGAAAATAGCTTAAGAGACTTGTTCAACATGTCATCGAGGAGATTTAATGAAGCTGAACTACCAAAAGATGAGGGCCTATTTTTATGACTGTAGTTTTCCTAATAATATGTAGATTCACTTCTGTAACTAGAGATGACATCTGTCTTTCACCACCTCTGGTTTTCACGTATCAGAAATTTAATTTTTGGTTGCACATCCCATGTACAAAGATAATGGAAGGAAGAGAAATAGTGGTCATAGGGATTTAGTATATCAAGGCATCCACATCTCCACAGATAAATAGGCAAGCTACTAACAATGATTGTACTACTACTCAAGATGGAAGCAGTCATACTAAAGAGAGAAGTTATTATTTGTTTTTAAAGTGAGGAGGTAATAGAGGATGTTGCAAGATTGAAATGAGAAACATAGCTTTATGAAACAGGACTAACAGTCTGGTTGATAGAATATAACTTCAAACAGTAATGCCGAAATTACGGGACTGCACAACTTGAAACCTAAAAGTGAGAATCAAATGTATTGGTATAACATTTTTAAAACTGAAAATCGAAAATACCAAACCAAAATCTTTCAAAGTTGTACCAAACCGACTGATGAACACCCACTTCCAATTTATTTATACCAGTCTATTGTAAGCATCACATATTGCACATGTAGTACCGACTTGCTCCTAATTTTCTCCAGCAATAAGATCCATAACAACGCGCTTGATGCTTCCGTTATTCTTCTTAAGTAGCTTCTTGTTCATCTCTTTGTTGTGGAAACCCTGCATTCACAAGATACATAGTCAAAAGCCAGAATTTGGTTCTTGCTTTTAAGCAGGAAACGTGGAAAAGGAATGTACAGATTTCAATGTCAACTGCATTTTCAATGACCTCTAAATGTACCTACCATCTCCTCCAGCTCTTCAAGTATAGGATCCCAGTCGGCAACACCACAAAGATCATCAACTGCCTGTTCCAAGTCATACTTGTTCATCCTCAAGATTTCTTTGTTTAAGTCTACCTGTTTGAAACCCATCTCCTCCAGTTCCCTGAGGAGGGTCTCCTCAACGTCACTGTTTCCTCTAACATCCTGCGAAGATGCCCGCATCTCAGTAACAGAGGGTAGTGTAGCAGAAGTAACAGCTGGTGCTTCCTCAGATAAATCAATGGGATATGAAATTGATGAACCAGGTGCTGAAGGAGAGACGCTTGACTTGTCACCGACAACAGTTAACAAGCTATCATTAATGCTTGGCTTGGATTCCTCCTGCTCCTTATTTGGGTTTCCAGCAACCACTGGCTCAACCAACTCCATGGTTGGGTTTGAGAGTTCAGGCTCATGAATGATATCCTCCATAGGCTCTGGATTTGCATTAATAGTTTCAGGTCCGTCTACGCCACTGCTGGCCGGAGGGAAATTCAAGTTCAAGTACTGAGATGATTCATCAAACAACTCCTTTTTTGGAAGGTTCACCGAGGGATCAACCTGCATGAAAGAATTATAACCATTCAAATCAGCATAGAAGCTAACTCTTATCATCAAGGAATAGTATTACAAGCAAACAGTTCTCACCTGGATAAGCACCCATACCCGCTGACCAAAGTTTTGCCCTGAAGGTGAGGCCATCCTCCAGTAGGAGACGTACTTACCAGGAAGCTCTGGAGCAGTAAAAACAACTGCCACATCAAGCTCCTGGTTAACCGCCAAGCCATCCGAAGTAATCTGCAGTTCAAGGGACACAGTATCCTCACATCTTTCCAGATATATAAATTAATAAACTGTTAACAGGACCAGAATGTGGATGGTCAACAATGGGGAATCACAAAAAGCAAATACTTGCGTGTAAATTCTTACCTGTAACTCAACAGAGTATGCATCACATAATCTATCTCCCCCAATCCAAACAAGTTTTGTTCCTTTTGGCCAGACAATATTACCATTGTTCCTCATTCTCCAGATCTTGATAAATGGAGCCGAAGGAGTGATGATACTGCCATCAAGTACACTGACATCCTCTATGAAGCAGCTGTCCAGCTTATGTCGACCCGATTTCAACCAACAGCCTTGAGATACTTGTGGAACGGTAGGGGAGCGCATCCACCCATACTACAGACAGAAAAAGAGTTGACAGAGTTGATAAAACATAGAGAGAGAATACACATAGAAAATTGAAAGAAAGAAAAAAATGATGAACTCCTTATACAGGATCATATAAACCCTTGAAAGCTAAGGGATGCTGGTAAGTAACAGGACGATCCATTCTGATGTAATCAGCATCATTTCCCATTTGTGCAAAGCATATGCTGCAGAGATCATAGTCCTCTTTTCTACATGAACACGGAAGATTTGATGAGTCATTTAAGGTCGACAAGTCAAATACTACAAAACAAAAGCTACATATCTTACATTTTAGATTTGAACCTAGGGCCAGTTATAGGATGAACCCCACAACCATCACAACGAACACCTCTATGAAAAATTGTTGCTGCCCCATCAATGTGATTATGGCTCCTTTTAAATGGCATCTCAAAAGGAGAGTATTGAGGCAGAACCGTGTCTTTTGCCACAGGCACCCCAGTCACGGGATATGAACTTGGAGATCTAAAACCATTAGAAAGCATCTCGGATGAACTACCATTGCAACCCAAACTACGAGAGTCCCAGAGTATTTTTGCAAAATTGGAACTTGCAGAGCCACCTGGCTGTTTACCAGCTGCCTTTTCTAGGCCTGTGGGTGAGGAACTAGAATATGAAATACCAAGAGCCTTTCCAACAAGATGGGAATCACCAAATTTCTTACTTTGTTCCTTCTTACCATCAACCAGACATGTGTTAGGCTTAGGATCTTTGGATAACGATTCACATTGAGTTTCACTCCAATCTGGTTGGGAAGATCTCAGTTTTGAGGCATCTGTAGATTCAGTATGATTTTTGGGTTGGCTTGCAAATTTGAACATTGCCTCCTCAGCATTCTCTGCAGGGGGCGGCTCTTCGTTTTTGAGGGACGGCTCTCCACTTTTAACACTAGTAAATGCTTGTGAGGTTGTTTCATCTACAACACAGCCAATTAAGTCTTTTGTCACTGTCACACCCGTATTGATTCCAGATGCTGGACCCTGTGATCCAGTTTCTGAGGCAGGCTGAGATCCCGAAGCCTGCTTTAAGTAAGATAAGCCGATCGCCGAGAGAGATTTGGAAAGCTCAGCAATTTCTCGGGCAGCTGATGAGGCTTTAGCCGCCATGTCTGCAGAGTGCTTTAAGATTTTTCCGCTTTTTGATTCTGGCAAAGATTTGAGAAGATCAGAAACACTCGAATTTACGCTCGGAAATGTAGGCTGGACCACTGGGGCTCTCAGGGAGGTAGAATTTCCACTAGATGCATCTGAAGATCTGATAATCTTTGTAGCGTTCAATCTCACAGATATTCGCAGGGGATTCAGGTTCTGCCTCGTGATATCCTGCAGATCTTCATCATCAACAAGTGTTACAATATCACTGTCCTCATCGATGTATGTTAGTGTGAGTTTAGTATTTGGAGCAAAGTTGAAAAGTTGAAAGATCTTGTCTCTCAATCCATCCATGTTAAGACCAAGTTTATCATCAGCAACACGGGCATTGAATCGTCTAAGTGTCTTTCCATAATTCACCTATAAAGTATCCAGAGCCAGCAGAAACCCATTAGTACCGACCAAAAATCATCCATAGGAGGCTACACTAAATGAGTCGAAACATAATCAATGGAACGTAAGAAAATTAATCAAAAAAGCACAAACAGAACCTCTGCTAGCTCTCCTCCTCAACAGACATTTGTTTCAAGAGTTAAACCAATGTCAAGGAGTCTAATGTTATCATGGAAACAGAACCCGACATATATTCATACAAGTGTTTATATATAAGACAAGATTGCATAGCATGCGGAACGCCCTGAAGGTCATAAGGATCATAGGAAAAGCTAGAGTAAAACAACAACTACGCCTCAGTCCGAAACAAGTTGGGGCCAGCTATATGAATCTTCACAGACCATGTTCACTCAAGCCAACATTTTACAAAATAAAAATAAAAATGAAATCTATATTTTCTACTGGTATAAGAATCTCTATAGGGCTAAAAGATCCTAGAAGGCGTATAAGAGCATATCCGGCTAGATATATAATAAGAACATATAAGAGTCTCTAATAGGAAAAGCTAGAATATCCGGCAAAAAAAACATATGAGAGCAATTTTAACAATAAACTAGTCGACTACTTCGCAATTCAAAACTAGTTGGATCAGCTCACGAATCTCGAACTCCTAATCCGTAAAGTGAAAAATAACCTAATAATTAGTGCCTAAATCATATATGAAGATCAAATCCACAAACGAGAACACTCTAAAAGCATTTATTTACAGTTTAACGATCAGCGCATTGAAACCTCTAATATTCTCTGGCATCATGCAGTAAAAGGAATATCTTTTCACTGCAAGACAATAGCTTAATTTTGGTATTACCACATATCAACATAGATAAGTAACAAAAACAAACAGAACAAATACGAATTATACATGCAGGAATAGAAAAGGTCCAACAAACAAAAATAAATGAATAGACAAAAATATCAAACCTTGATCACGATAGAGGACTCCATGTGGGTAGAGCTAGCGTTCCGGGTAAGCTGCACAAACGTTTATACAACAAACCAGTATATATCTATAGGATTACCATAAGAATTAAAAACCCTAACCCTAGAGTTAAAATTCAACAGAATTGATCGATATAATCGGTGAAATAGAAACAGATGAAGAGACTCCCTAAACCCAAGTGTGTCTATCTTTGTAACGTATTATCGTATTTATAGTGTTTCTTTTTTAGCGCATTTATAGTTTGGGCTCTGTTTTATGTTTTTTCTTTTCTTTTGTTAAATTTCATTGCTTGGTTCCAAAGAATACTAGGGGACTATATAAGGAAGCCAAAAAGTCATTTGAAAAGGCCAAGATTTATTGACGGTTGATTGATTAATTTGAGTCATAATTTAAACTATTTATAAAATTCAAAGAGTCATTGAGATACAAGATTATCAAGTTCTAAAAAAATTAATTTTATTCGGAAAAGTTTTTACTCATGCTTATGTGGTCGTATTTATTCAAATTCAACAATATGTTTAGTATGACTTAAATTATTTTCTCTGAGAATAATATTTTTCACCGAGAAGGAAAACATGAATACAGATATTAAAAAGTCTATTGTATCACCTCAATGAGGTTTTAGGTTAAGAACTATATAGACCAGGCAGTTGCTAATTTCGACAGTAAACCTTGGTTAGGCTAACCTAACCGGTGATGCTTGTAAACCCGTTTAGGCAGGTGGCCATTGAAGGGTTGTGAGGAGCATCGTGGTTTAAGGGTTACTGTAGAGGTTAGTAACTGGCCAGGACTGGAGTTCTTGTAATTTACTCCCTGACCCTCGTTGGAAGCGATCCTTTTGGTTTATTTGGTATCGGTTGCTTTATCTACGGTTAATATTTGTCACATTCATGGGCAAAGCTATGTTGGCCCAAGATGGTCAACTGACTACCTTTCGCCGAAAAATTATACTATATATAAGGTAAAATATTGTTTGTTATTGATTAAAAATAGACTTTGAGCGCTCTGACAAAGTTCATTTGAACACCTTTATTAAACTTCTTGCATTCGCCATCCGAAAGTAAAACCAATTCATTGTTTTCCTAAAAGTAAATATTTCCTTCCATAATAAAAGCGCTATAAGCTTTCTCTCTTTCCCTTCTTGTTTTCTCTTCTTCCCCTAATATTTAACTTTTGCTAAGATCAAGTTAAATACTATGTGTTTATCAGTTTAATATTCTATTAGTGAGTTACTAATCCACATGACACACTTATTAGCCAAGTTGTTTAGACTCGAGTGCAGATATCTGATACGGGTGCGAATCTAAAGGTCAAATCTTCATGATCTAAATTTTAAGATTTGTGGGTGTGGATCCAGGTTGTGGGAATTATGCTAAAAGCAATTCAAATATTCGAAAATAAAATTATAAGAATATGTCTAAACTGTGAGATATGATGTGAAAAATTTATAAGGTATTTTGAAAAGGAGAATATTGATCAAGAGAAGAATCCGAGAAGAAAATAACATAAAAATGACTGACGCGTAAAAGTTTATATACGAAGTATTTTATTTTCTTCTAGATTTTATTTTGATTGCAAAAATTAGTTAATCTATGCCAAAAATTTTCGTCGGTTTTGATCATAGAACTCAAAATCAATTGACTATATTCGGTACGAATTTCACACCACGTTATGCCGATAACGGTGCAGCACCAAAATTAAAGACTCCGAGTGTATACGGTAAACATCAAGCTTTCCCTTCGTATGACTGATCGAGACTGGAACGTGATAGGCCAAGGTTCAACATCGTGTTATATCGAGCCATGGTGCGAAGTTTGATCGATGAGCTCGTGACTCAAAGACCAATCAAGATTGAGATCAGCCAAGATTGAGACCGAGTAAAACATAGATCGAGCGAGACTTGAAGAAAGTTTACCGAGTTGAATAATGAAAAGCCGAAGTATTCATGATCGAGTGAGGATCACGACGGAAATTTCGGCACAGATCAAGAAAAGGTCGATTAATTGGCCAATCATGAGATTTATCACTGTATTTAGACTTGTGTCAAGAGTAGGACTCCCCTACTATATAAAGGGGGTCCGATCATTTGTAAAATACATTCACATTTACGCAATACAAAGTAATACACTGCCTTCTTTTAGCTTTCAATATTCTGTTAATCTTTTCATATATAAGTAGAATCTTCACTTGGTTCGAGGGTGACCTAACTCGAGGGTCAAAGATATACGATTTGTTTGGGTAAACAGTTTGGCGCCCACCGTGGGGCTAACGTTAATAGTGATTGCCTAGTACTAACCTTCGTAACACACACTATTTTACACTTGTTCTTGTGAGTATCTTCGATTACAGGATCAACATGTCGAACTCTCAAGCAACACCCATACACGTGGATAATGACTTTGATCATCATGATGAAAATGACAACATAGTCGCCCCAGGGAACGAAGTACCTCCAGTTGGCCTATAGGCTATAATTACGTATTTTAGTCGCTTATTACACTCTAGTTTACTGTACTTTAATTGAGTTTGAAATTTAATCGCTAGTGTTTTGCACTAACTGTATTTTTTATGCCTTGTAGGAGTGATTTCGAGCTATATAGATATTAAGGATTGAATTTAAGTGATTTAGAGATTGAAGTCTGAGTAAAATCTCAAGGAATTAAGTCGGGATCGTGTTCGGGGGTCAAATTTGATAGTTGAGAACAAACGAAGACTCGAGGAGGCATATTGTACACTGTCTAGTAAAATAGACATAACATTTTTCTCCGAACTCCATTTGGGCTATATAATATAGTGTTGGAAATATAACTCAAAGGGATACAACTTTCATGTTTTACGTTTTTTCAAATTCCAAACGGAACAGGTTCAGAAACGCGATCGAAACTGCGACTGCGGACCTGACGCGGACTGGGGCAGAATAAAACCCCACTAGCGCGACCTCTAGCACGAGATTAGCGCGGAAGCACTAGTGGCGGCCTGGAAACTTCACCTTTTTCGTGTAGGAGAAAGTATAATTGTTTGGGCCCGACCCTACTTAGTATATATACATGGGAGAACGTTATTTTTGAGAGATTGGACATATTTTGGACACAAATTCGACCTAAAGAGGCAAGGAGGGTAATTGAGCATCAATCCATATCTCCTTCTCTTGTGATTTTTATCATTGTTCATGAATTCTTTTGTAGTTTTCAGTATTGTTATGAGTAGCTAACTATTCTAATCTAAGGTTTTGGTGGAACCCATTGGGGAATGACGTTATTGTGATATTAATATAGTTTTGATTGGTTGTTAATCTCTATTTGTTCAACTACGTTCTTGTTGCAGTTAATTGAAAGGATCCTCAATTAGCTGTGCCTATTTATTATGTATCTACTTGAGAGAGAGTACATATTTAGGTAATTGTTTGAACAACACCAATCCTGGAGTATATGCGAGAGTCATAACCGAGGGTTCAGAGGTTGGATTAGAGATAACGATACCTCGGGTGCAATCTAAAGTGAACTGTAATGCAATCTAGCTAGTGTAACTTGAGAGAGTGCGTCTAGTAAATTATCATAATTACTTGAGAGAGATTTATGGTAGTTGGAGTGTTCATGATTGATAGATAAATCAAAACTATAGGAAGTATACAAGAAGGAAGTTCACCAACAGGGGGAAATCATAACCTTAGACCTTTAATCCAATTGTTTACACCTCACTGTTAGTTAATCTTTAGTTTATTAATTTTGTTCAGATGTAGTAGTAAAAATACCACAAGTGATATTCATAACTTTTGAGAAAGTTGATTATTGAGAATTTAGTAATCTAACAAAAACAATTGATACGTTAGTTCCCTGTGGGATTTGACTCTGGGCTAAATACTCAGATTATATTTGCAACGCCCACTTAGTCTTTTTATAAGACATAGTTGAGCGTGATCAAATTTTGGCGCCGTTTCCGGGGAACTAATGGTATTATCAATTGTAGTTGGAGGAAAATACAAAATTCTTAAGTGTAGCCAATTTTCTTTGATTTCATTCATATATTGAATTTCTTTTATATGACTTGGTACAACCCACGACAGAGAATTTGTCCACATCAATTGTTGTCCTACAATACAGGCTAAATCTTTTCAGATCACGAACAATATGCTACACTTGTTGCAGAACAAGGGGCTATTTTTGGGGTCGAACATTGAAGATCCTCTATCAGCTTGTCTCATGGACCTAGATGAAGCTAATGGATAAGACTTGGCAGAGTGGGTACTTGCTCTTGAAGGCCAAGGTTTTTGGGAAAGGGAACTCGAATTTGAGCCTTTGCACTTAGAGGGAAGAAAAACTCCTCCAGCCAAGGACATTGATGATACGTATTTAGTTGACTCCAGTGTCATTGGTGTTGAGGATGTTGACAATCCTAAAGTTTATGTAGTTGAGCGCATTGGTACACACTCCAAGTATTTTTCCACATTGTGTTAGGATGATGATATGAAAATAGAGTCATCCGAGCCACTTGAGGAGTCAAGGAATAAGGAACAAGATGCCTACACTCTGGAATTCTTCTTGCCAGAAAGTCGGGACTATATACCTCATATAAAGGCCAAGGATTGTAAAATAACAATGGTTGCTCAGGCATATTAGATTTATTCCACCTCACAACCGAAAACTTGAAGCCAAATTGGGGGTCCAATTCATAAGTTCGAAGTTGAGGCAGAAAGTGATTCACTCCGTGCCGCGACGTTAAATCAAGTGCTTGTTGGGAGGCAACCCAGCTTTACTGCTTTCTTTTATTTTATTTTGTTTTATTTTTTCTAATTGTATTATTTTTTAGTGCCAATTTTTTTGATTTTTTAGGAGCATGGAACGCAAAATCACTGGAAGGATGCAACAACAAACCATATGGTTGGAACTAAATGTGAGGTACCCGCACGAAGAACCAGGCCTGGGAGAAGTCTGAGTACCTATGAGATGCTAGTGCTTCGGCCTTTGACCTACGAGGGAGTTTTTTTTTTCACCCTCTTGTATGTATGGGTGCACATTGGGAACAATGTACAATTTTAAGTGTGGGGTGAGGAGATTGTCTAGGTGACTTTCTATGCTATTTTAGTTGTGTTAGTTTAATGGAATAATTTATTTTTTTACAAAATAGAAAAAATTAGACTTTCCCCGACGATGGATCTATTAGACAATTTTCTTAAGGTATTTAAGTCTAAAAAAGAAAGGATTTTCTTTTGTTAGGTAGTGTAGCAATTCCCCCTTGGTTTTTCTTTGTGCCGCGGTTCTTTTCCAAGGGTTTTGTTTGAACCGGGTGTAGTTAGTTTTTTTAGGAAGAGGAGCCATTGTGTTGTTTTTTGAATTCAAACAATATCTCTTGACTTTGTTATTCCTTGAGAATAGCGAGTACTTTGGTTGTGATACTTCGGCTCAGTTTTTGACTCTTGTGTAAGTACCTTAAATTGTATGATTTTAAATTTGCTTAACTGCGTTGACTAGAGTGTCTTGATGAATCCAATCCGGAGTGAGTTATGTGCCATGTGTGTGTGAGGTTTGTGTGTTATTTTGTGCGTTGCATTTGATGTCTAGAACTTGCCACGTGTGTTTGCAAAGCGAAATAGTAGTTTTGTTCAGTCTTGGAAGTGATATAGGCGTTTCTTTGTTGAGCCAACTATGTATATTTTACCCGCATAATTGTTATGTATCGTAGTTAACCTCTTTGAGCCTGTAATCATGTTTCTTTGGCAACCATATTAGAATACTTACCCATTTGTTTGAATTAACTATCTATTTGAACCTTTTAACCTCTCATGAGCACTTGAATTATTATGAACTATGTAAAAGTTAAAGTGTGGGGGTGGTTGCTTTGGATTTTGAGTGGAACTAATGAAATAAGGAGAAAGGTGCACTATTTTGAAAAAGTAAGAGTCACTTGAAAAAAAAAGAAAAGAAAAGGAAAAAAAATAGTTGTATTGTTGTAAAAAAAATATATTCCTTGACAAGTGGTGACTCTTGATGTAATTGTGCTTAAAGAAGTATGGGGTAATAACATTAATGTGAAGGAGGAGTTTGGTTTGACATAAGTATGGGGTTTGAATGTTAAAGTGTATGTATTAAAGTGCTTAGGGAGGTGTAGTGACTCTTATATCTNATCTTTTGTGGCACATGAATGTTATTTCTGAGAGTGAGTGAATTCTTTCTATCTTAAGTTCCTATGTGTTCTTAAATTTTATTGTGTGGAACTACTCTCTTTTGTTGTGTGAGGGCACTTGATTCATGAAGGAAAGGTAATGTCAATGATCTCTATGTTAGAGTAAGTGGGTGGGCTGTGAATAATGCGTGGTACTTGTGAGTCAAATCTTGAGGTGAAGATGTTACGTTTTAGTGCTTAGTCTATTTTAAATATTCTTGATATGATGAGTTAGGAGAATTGCTTAAAAAGGTCGTGTCTATATAAAGTGTAGTTTGATTGCTCGAGGACGAGAAATGGTTTAAGTGTGGGGTGCTGATGATAGGCTATAATTAGGTATTTTAGTCGCTTATTACACTCTAGTTTACTGCACTTTAATTGAGTTTGAGCTTTAATCGCTAGTGTTTTGCATTAACTGTGTGTGTTTATGCCTTGTAGGAGTGATTCCGAGCTATATAGATGTTATGGAATGAATTTAGATGATTTTGAGCTTTGAAGTATGAGTAAAAGCTCAAGGAATTAAGTCGGGATCGTGTTCGGGGGTCAAATTTGATAGTTGAGAACAAACGAAGACTCGGGCAGACATGTTGTGCACTGTCTAGTAAAATGGACATAACATTTTTCTCCGAACTCCATTTGGTCTATATAATATGTTTTTGGAAAGATAACTCAAAGTCATACAACTTTTATGTTTTACATTTTTCCAAATTCCAAAGGGAACAGGGTAAAACACGCGATAGAAATTGTGACTACAGACCTGACGCGAACTGGGGCAGAATAAAACCCCACTACCGCGACCTCTAGCGCAAGATTAGTGCGGCCACGCTAGTGGCGGCCTGGAAACTTGTTCTTTTTCGCGTAGGAGAAGGTATAATTATTTGGGCCCGACCCTACTTAGTATGTATACATGAGAGAATGTTATTTTTGAGAGATTGGACATATTTTGGACACAAATTCAACCTAAAGAGGCAAGGAGGGCAATTGAGCATCAATCTATATCTCCTTCTCTTGTGATTTTTATCATTGTTCATGAATTCTTTTGTAGTTTTCAGTATTGTTATGATTAGCTAACTATTCTAATCTAAGGTTTTGGTGGAACCCGTTGGGGAATGACGTTATTATGATATTAATATAGTTTTGATTGGTTGTTATTCTCTATTTGTACAACTACGTTCTTGTTGTAGTTAATTGAAAGGATCCTCAATTAGTTGTGCCTATTTATTATGTATTTACTTGAGAAAGAGTGCATATTTAGGTAGTTGTTTGAACAACACCACTCCTGGAGTATGGGCGAGAGTCATAACCGAGGGTTTAGAGGTTGGATTAGAGATAACAATACCTCGGGTGCAATCTAAAGTGAACTGTAATACAATCTAGCTAGCGTAACTTGAGAGAGTGCGTCTAGTAAATTATCATAATTATTTGAGAGAGATTTATGGTAGCTGGAGTGTTCGTGATTGATAGATTCAACTAAATCAAAACTATAGGAAGTATACAAGAAGGAAGTTCACCAACGGGGGAAAACCATAACCTTAGACCTTTAATCCAATTGTTTACACCTCATCGTTAGTTAATCTTTAGTTTATTAATTTTGTTCAGCTGTAGTAGTAAAAATACCACCAAGTGATATTCATAACTTTTGAGAAAGTTGATTATTGAGAATTTAGTAATCTAACAAAAACAATTGATACGTTAGTTCCCTGTGGAATTCGACTCTGGGATAAATACTCAAATCATATTTGTAACGCCCGCTTAGTCTTTTTTAAGATATAGTTGAGCGTGATGATGGCCTCGATGGAGTTCCGTCCATAGACCCAATTGACGTCAGCTCCCATGTTGCCATTAATGCAAATTTGGCCGTCGACCCCGAGAGTGGCCTACATAAGGTGAAGAAGGCGGAATCAGCCTTTAAGTGATCTTCGAGATGTTGCAGGATCAACAAGATGCAATAGCACGACTTCAAAACCAGAAACATACACGAAGCAGGATCGAGCCTGAGCCGTCCGAGGAAGATGTTCATAGGGCCGAATCGGTGTCAAGGAGATCGAACGGAAATGAATCAGGGATCGATACCTCCATCATGAAGATGCTTGAGGAACTAACAAAGCGAGTTGAATCGGGGGAAAAGAAGATCGAAGCAAATGATAAGAAGGTAGAAACCTATAATTCCAGGGTTGATCAAATCATGGGGGCACCACTGATATTGGAGGGTTTATATTCCAAAAAGTTTGTACAAAATCCCTTTCCCCGAGCGTGACTCCTAAACCGATCCTCAAGAAGTTCCGCATGCTAGAAATTCCTAAGTATAATGGAACAATCGACCCTAACGAGAATGTCACTTCTTACACATGTACAATTATAGTGAATGATCTGGAGGACGGCGAAATTGAATCTGTATTACTGAAGAAATTCGGGGAGACCCTATCAAAGGGAGCGAGGATACGGTACAATAATTTACCACCTAACTACATTGATTCTTTTGCCATGCTTGCAGATCCTTTTGTTCAAGTGCACGCCGGAGCCATAGAGGTCGAGACTAGGAAGTCGGACCTCTTCAAGGTAAAATAGAAAGATAACGAGATGCTCAGAGAATTTGTGTCTCGGTTCTAAATGGAGATGGATCTACCACTGGTCGCTGATGATTGGGTCGTTCAAGCCTTCACTCAAGGACTAAATGTACGAAGCTCAGTGCTTCACAACATTTGAAGTAGAACTTGATTGAATACCCAGTTGTTACCTGGGTTGATGTGCATAATCGATACCAATCAAAGATTATAGTCGAAGATGACCAGTTGGACTCCTTCCGGGTCCATTTATCCTATCAGGCTAGTCAACAGAGTCAAAAGGGACATCGACCGAGAACCACGACCGAAGAGGGATCATTACCAACCATATAATGGAGATCCTAGGGGAAACGGACCTAGGCGCAACCTTGTTCGAGGTGAAAGGAGAAATGATCGAGGTCAGATCTCTCGAGGACTCATGAGTAAGAATAGTTTTGACAAGCATCCCGGACCTAAAGAAGCACCTCGATTGTCAGAATATAACTTCAATATTGATGCGTCCACCTTCGTATCAGCTATCGGACGCATCAAGGATACTAAATGGCCTCGACCTCTGCAGACTGATCCATCCCAGAGAAATCCCAAACAAATGTGCAAGTATCATGGCACCCATGGCCATAGAATGGAAGATTGCAGACAGTTGAAGGAGGAAGTAGCCCGGTTATTCAACGACGGGCACCTTCGGGAATTTTAAAGAGATCGAGCCAAAAATCACTTCAGGAACAAAGATTCCAACAGACAGAACGAGCAAGAAGAACCGCAACACGTCATTAACATAATTGTTGGAGGGATCGATGTTCCCCAAGGATCACTATTAAAATGCACCAAGGTATCGATCACAAGGGAGAAGCGAACTCGGGATTACATACCAGAAGGAACCTTGTCTTTCAACGACGAGGACGCAGAGGGATCATGCAACCCCATAACGACACACTAGATCTAGGTAGTTCGGCCAATATCATTCGATCGAGGGTCGTACAACAACTCGGCCTACAGGATCAGGTTGTGCCCGCAACCCGAGTACTAAACGGCTTCAACATGGCATGTGAAACCACCAAGGGCGAGATAACTTTTCCAGTGAACGTGGACGGGACCATCCAAGAGACAAAGTTCCATGTGATCGAGGGCGATATAAGGTATAACTCCATGTTCGCGAGGTCGTGGATCCACAACATGAGGGTAGTGCCCTTGACTCTCCACCAGGTTCTAAAATTCCCGACACTAGAGGGAGTCAAAACAGTCTACGGGGAACAACCCACTGCAAAGGAAATATTTGCCGTCAAAGAAGTAATTTCGATATCGGCACTCTCATTGACGAAGGGGTCAAATTCGAAGGGAAAATAGGAGGCCAAATAGCAACCACAGACGCCGGCCTCGACCCAACCAGAGAAGCAGGGGACTGATGAAGATGATGATTATGGGGTCCCTCAATCCTTCATAGTCCCTGATGACTCCAATGCCACCAAGTCAACGGTCTAAGAGCTGGAGAAAGTCATACTAATCGAGCATTTTCCCGAACAAAAGGTATACTTAGGCACAAGGTTAACTCTCGAGCTTAGGAAAAAAACTTATTCAATTTCTTATAGCTAACATGGATTGCTTTTCCTGGTCCCATCTCGACATGAAATGGATCCCACCGGAAATCACCACCCATAAACTAATCTTGGACCCGAAGTTTCATCCGGTGAAGCAAAAACGAAGACCCCAGTCCGAGGTCAAATATGTTTTCGTCAAAGACGAGGTAACCAAACTTCTTAAAATAGGGTCCATCCGGGAAGTAAAATACCCCGAATTGTTATCAAATGTAGTAGTAGTCCCTAAGAAGGGAAACAAACTTTGAATGTGTGTAGATCACAAAGATTTAAATAAAGCATGCCCCAAGGATTAATTTTCTTTTCTTAATATCAATTGCATGATCGATGCCACAACCGTCCATGAGATCCTCAGTTTTCTCGATGCCTGCTCCGGGTACAACCAAATACAGATGAACCAGGATGATCAGGAAAAGACCTCGTTCATCACCAAATATGGTACCTACTGCTATAATGTAATTCCATTTGGATTAAACAATGTTGGTGCCACTTATCAATGCGTAGTAAACTGGATGTTCGAAGAACAAATAGGGAAATCTATGGATATTTACATTGATGATATCCTAGTTAAGTCCCTGTGAGCAGAGGACCATTTGAAGAATTTGCAGGAAACCTTCAGTATATTGAAGAAATACAACATGAAGTTGAGCCCGAAAAAATGTGCGTTCGGGGTCAGGTCAGGAAAATTTCTCGGATTCATGGTATCCAACCGAGGAATCGAGATAAACCCTGACAAGATCAAAGCTATCGAGGACATTATGGTAGTAGACAACGTAAAATCCGTGTAGAGGTTAACCGGGCGCATAGCCGCCTTGGGGCGATTCATCTCTAGGGCCTCCGATAAGAGCCACCAATTTTCTCGTTGCTGAAGAAGAAGAACAACTTCACGTGGACTCCAGAATGCCATCATGTCCTGGAAGAGCTCAAACGGTACTTGTCGAGCCCGCCGCTGCTTCACACGCCGAGAGCAGACAAACAACTTTACTTGTATTTAACAATATATGAGATTGCGGTAAGTGGAGTCTTAGTCCGAGAAGAACGAGACACATAATTTCCTGTCTATTATATTAGTCGGACCTAAGGTGAGGCTGAAACCAGATATCCCCACCTAGAAAAATTGGCACTCGCTTTGATCAGCGCCTCTAGGAAACTAAAATCATACTTTCAATGTCACCCCATTTTTGATGTAACAATTTATCCACTTCTAAATATTTTTCATAAGCCCGAGATTTCGGGACGGTTGGCCAAATGGGCCGTAGAAATCAGCGGGTACGATATTGAATATTGACCTCGAAAAACCATTAAGTCTCAAATCTTAGTAGACTTTGTGGCTGACTTCATGCCGGCCTTAATACCCGAGGTCGAAAGAGAACTGTTGATAAACTCGGGTACGTCCTCGGGAATCTGGACCCTCTTTATGGGTGGTGCTTCAAACGCAAAAGGGTCCGGACTCAGCATCATGCTATAACCACCCACATGCAACGTGGTTAGACAATATATTAGAACTGTAAAATTGACTAACAATGAGGCCGAATATGATGCCATGATTGCAGGTCTCGAACTAGCCAAAGGCATTGGAGCGGAGGTGATCGAAGCTAATTGCAACTCCCTTCTCGTGGTGAATCAGGTTAACGGGACCTTTGAAGTTAGATAAGAACGAATGCAAAGATACCTGGATAAGTTGCAAGTAACTTTACACTGATTTAAAGAATGGACTTTGCAACATGTGCCTCGAGATCAGAATAGTGAGGCCGATGCCCTCGCAAACTTAGGGTCATTGGTCGAGGACAACGAGCTCAATTCGGGGGCCGCCGTGCAGCTTATGAGGTCAGTGGTTAAAGAAGGCCACGCCGAGATAAACTCCAAGAGTTTGACCTGGGATTGGAGAAATAAATACATAGAGTATTTGAAGAACGCGAAGCTTCCCTCAGATCCAAAAGAATCTAGGGCCCTGCACACAAAGGCAATGTGATTCACCTTGTCCGAAGATGGAACCTTGTTCAGGATAATGTTCGATGGTCCACTAGCAATATGTCTGGGACCGGGAGATACCGAATATGTTCTGAGAGAAGTTCACGAGGGAACTTGCAAAAATCATTCCGGTGCCGAATCATTGGTCTAAAAGGTAATCAGAGCCGGATATTACTGGATCGGCATGGAAAAAGATGCAAAAGAGTTTGTTCGAAAATGCGACAAATGCCAAAGACATGCAACGATGATTCACCAACCGAGGGAACTACTCCATTCGGTCTTGTCACCATGGCCATTCATGAAGTGGGGGAATGGACATCGTTGGCCCTCTTCCATGGGCAAAGGGTAAAGCTCAATTTATTTTATTTATGACTAATTATTTTTCCAAGTGGGTTGAAACACAGGCCTTCGAGAATGTTAGGAAGAAGGAAGTCATCGACTTCATTTGGGATCATATCATATGTCGATTCGGGATGCCATCCGAGCTTGTGTGTGATAATGGGAAACAATTCATCGGCAACAAAGTGACCAAATTTCTCGAGGATCACAAGATCAAAAGAATGCTATCAACACCATATCATCCCAGCGGGAACGGGAAAGTCGAATCGACCAACAAAACCATCATCCAAAATCTTAAGAAGAGGTTAACCGATGCGAAAGGAAAGTGGAAGGAAATTTTTCCCGAAATTCTTTGGGCATACCGTACAACCTCGAAGGCTAGTACCGAGGCTACCCCATTCTCATTAGTTTATGGCGCCAAAACTCTAATATAGGTCGAAGTCGGAGAGTCGAGTATCAGGTTCTGATACGTAACAAAGGAATCAAATAACTATTTGACCAAAAAATAATAATCCTTGGTTAAACTAATTAATCGTTTATTAAGAAGAGTCAATCCTAGTTAAAGCTAATAACTCCATATCTCAAATGAATAATGTAAATAGAGATATGGCAGAATTTTACTTTTCGAATAAATGTGTCTAGATGCGTTAGTATACAAGAAACACCAAGCAATGAATAATACTAAATGGAAATAAATGTAAATAAGGAGGAAGATTCACCCAATAATGAATTGGGTAAAGGATTCCTATCTCTGACAATGATGAATGACCAGAGTATGCGAGAGTATTGTGCACTTTCTTAGATCTGATGGATATGACAGTAGATAACTCACAAAAGGTTGAATCTCTTCAAAACTGGTTCTTTGTATCTTTCGTGAGAGCTTATCTTTTTACAAGTGTTCTTATCATAGGGAATATTACATGCCTATTTCCCTCATCTTTCCTTAAATTTATATGAGATATTCCCAAAGAACCCTAAAATACAATCAGAGAGAATATTCAGTAGAATATTCCCTCTAAAGATACCATTACCAAACTAGCCGTTATTCCTAGCTATACTACTTGACCTCGGCCACGACTGGTCGCTGGGCTGTTCAGTTTATGTGATTACTGGTTGACCATGACCACGCCACTCATAATGGTTTGCGAGTTGCTTTTAGCTTCCTTTTCTGCACGACTTGATCCTCAATCTGGTTTTGACCCATATAGCTAGTCCCTCCACTTATCGAGGTCGCCCTTTGGTTGACCTCATTGAGCGGACTTTTTCGGTCGTGATCGTGAAATTCAGATAGAGGATATTGTATGGAAAGGATGTTGCATGAGGTGGCAACGTGGCGCTTTAAGAACCACAACTCTCTGTGATGTCAGCTTAGGGTGACATCACTGTTGTAGGCATCATCATTACGCGTCTTCCCAACTCATCGCATCGCTTCTCGTGGCTCTGCCATTTCGATTCCCGTGGATCTGAAAGTTGGTGTTCTCGGTTTGGGTGCCTGTTCTCTTATAATGCGGGTGGAGAGCCCTTTGAGCCAATCTTTACATTCTCCAGTTTTTTGAGCTTTCACTCTTTCTTCCTTTCTTCTCCCTCTTGTGTTCTTGTTTCCATTTTCCTCTAGTTTTTACACTCTCTGGTTCGAGTGATTTTTGTAATTTCTGCTTCCCTTCGAGACTATATTCTCAACACTTACGATTAATCAAAGATGGCCACCAGTTCCCATGCTTCTGGTGTTTCGTCTGAACCAACGCCATTATCAGTGAGGATGCCTCCTCATGAAGATGATATTGCTGCCATTGCTGAAGATGACAGCTTTCCGCCGTGGAGGAGATCATTCCTCGCAATGATAAAGCTAGGTCGGATTTCTCAAAATTATCTACAGAAGAACCTGAGCCCGTACTTGCCGAACTGGACGCGGCCTCCTTGGCCGAACTTAGGGTTAAATACAATATTCCATCCCACATCGACCTGGTCCCGGTTGGTAGTGATGTAGTTCAATTCCACTGTCCTAGGTATTGTGCCTTTTACGCGTACCCGTTTTGGGTGGGCTACTCTCTTCCTCTTCTCCCCCCGGTGGAGGAATTCTGCCGATATTACAAGATCTGCCCGGTCCAGCTCTCCCCGTACATCTACAAACTCTTTCTGATTCTGACAAAGTATGCGAAGCTGGCCAATCACGGAGTTTCTATTCGTCACTTGCTACACCTCTTCGCATCGAATTTCCTCAGAGGTACGATGTTGCATCTTCGCCATCGTGGGATCAAAAGACTGGTTGTGAAGATAGTTGATAAGGCCAACCGCCATTTCAATTTCCACTTCTTCTACGTTAAAACTGAGCATGTTGTGACGAACCCCAGCGGATTCCCCTAGATGTGGAACTTTGCTCGTAAGTATCTCTATTAACTGATTTCTCATCTTATTTTGCTTTGTCGATGACCTAACTGCTATTCCTCTTTTTTCGTGCATCCAAAAGAGACCCAACTACGTTGGTCGTTGACATTCGGGATTAGGTGAGCCAGATTTTGCTCTACACACTAGGTATTCACGAGTGGTCGTCATTCCACAAGAAGTTTGGTCGTAAGCCCTCTGTAATCGGTGAGTCTTCGATTTGGCCCTTCCTTGATTATGCGATAACATCGTTATCTTTTTCCTTCTTTTCCTCAAATGAAATTCTTTGGTATCAGTTCGGAAGGCTTCAACAAAGAAGAAGGCTCCTACTCCTAACTTCCGTTTATCGGGTGCTTCTACGAGGTCGTTGCTTACTGCGGCCGTAGGCGAGCCTACGCACACTGTGGCTCCTTACCAGACCTGGTCCCATGAAGACCTAGCCGCCGAACAATGGCTCCATCAGTGGGGACTTCGACTTCCCCTGTTCTGCACTTGGTGGACGAGTCCTCACGAGCAAGGAGGAAGCAACTCCGTTAAATAGGTGGAGGATAGATCTTGGCGGCGGACGACATGAGCTGAAGGGTTAACAGAGGGTGATCCCGACCAGGACACGGCTGCGTCCGAGGGCTGCATGTCCTTAGACACTGAGATTCTTCCCCCTTCAGAAAATGTGGAACTAGCTGCCTTGCCTGACGCCGTTGAGGAAAGAGGAGAACAAGCTGAGACAATTGAGGTCATTCCAGCTAGTGATCAGCTACCGTCGGGGCATGCCAACGTCCCTTCTTCAGCTGAGGTGAGGGGAAAAACGTATCCGTAGATAGTTATGAATCTGGTTCTGACATCGACCCTGAGGAGGTTCGGATGTATAACGAAGGATTTACTTGGGTGGAGGTGAGGACGGAGGGGACCACTCGTAGCATGATCATCCCCCTCGACCTAGATTTGTTGAAGCACACGGAGAGCGTAGTCCCTGACTTGGGTCCGCTTTGTTCTCGCACCAAGGATAGGATATTACAGACATTAGATGACGACGCCCTATCGATGAGCATATCAGGAATGGCTCTGCGGGTAAGTATTCCGATTGCTGCACTTTGCGTCTTTTCTTTTTCTCTTTTATTTTCACTAACTTCTTTCTTCTGTTTCTTCTTTGCTAGAACCTTATTTTGGAGATCGAGTGTGCCCGTCGGGAAGAACAAAATAGAAATACGAAGAGCTCGTGAGGGTCATCCGCAAATGCAACGAGCTCAAGGGGTCGCTCAGATAGTGGTGAGTAGGTGGTTGCGGAAGAATGTGTAGATATTCAGACTCAGGTGGCGTCTCTGGGGGCTGAGCTTGAGCAAAGTTCGACCCAGTTCAACGACTTGAGTAACGAGTTGGTTGAAAAGACGGCAGAATTGGGCCAGGTCGAGGAAGCCCGGAAGGCAACTTTGTCAAGAGTGGCAGCGACGGAGGAGGCCATTCGTGTCCTTCGATCTGAACGGGCGAGTGAGGCTAAGGCGGCCGCGCTTAGGGAGGCCAGGTTCGATGAGTGGATTGGCAGACTTCAAGGGGAGGTTTCCAATTGGAACAATCAGGTCGCCGTTCTTGAGGCTGAGAAGGCACAGCTGTTGGCTCAACCATCTTCCTCTCAGACTTCCACCCTTCCCGACGTGCCACGGGACTCCTACGAGAAATAGATCTATGCCGAGGCCTAGTGAGACATTTTTAGGGACTTGATTGCAGAAAAGAGAGTTACTGAAGTTGAGTTTGAGGGTGCTAATTCTAAGGTGCGTGAAGATCGAGTTGTTGTGGTTATGATCTTGCTACGCAGAGGGAAGATATTGGCGAGGATGAACTGGAGGGGATCGAGCAGGATGCTTGGTATGACGACGAGTACCCGGATGGTGAAGAGGGCGACGGTAATGAAGGTGGAGATGACGCTGAGTAGTACTTTGTAATTTATTTTGTTTTTTGTGGGCGTCTTTCTGGCCCTTGTAAGATACCTTTTTGGATTGGAATGATCATAGTTCCGGCTGTACGTTTTTTAGTCTTCTATTTTTCCTTTGAACATTTTCTTTAAGTGTTTGCTTCGATTTGAAGAACGGTGCCGGTATGTGCTAGCTTGGACATGGTCGAGTATATCATTTGTCGAATTTGGGTGAAGTCACATGGAACCATAATTAAATTAAACGAATTTAACTTGTAAATCAAACTCAAGTTAGGTCGAGTATGAGCTGAATTCGAGAAGCCCTCTCCGTCGCCTCGTTATAAACCTCCCCGAGAAAACCTAATTGAGACAAAACTCAGGTGATTGAAAAAAAGTACGACTCGGAGAACAACTTTCCTTAGAAGTTGAAGTACTTGAGGTGGACGATGTTTCAATTGTTTAGTAGTAATTTTCCTTCCATTGTTTCTAATTGGAACGACCGTTTGCTTGCCGCCGCTGTAATTTTGTACGTGCCGTCCCAATTAGTCCCCAGTTTTCCTTCTCGTGGATCCTTGCTTGCTTGAGTTTTGGCTTTGAGTACATAGTCCCCGATTTTGAACGGTATGACCTTGGATTTTTTTGTTATAGTACCGCTCTGCCTGTTGTTTCTCGACTACCATTCTTACGTAGGCATGTCTCTTCGTTCTTCGGCCTCGTCGAGGTCTTGCATTCTGCTTTAGTCGTTTCTTGGCCCACTTTCATGTGAATATCTTAGACTTGGTTCTCCGACCTCGTCCAGTATCATTACATCGGTCCCATAAACTAATGAGTACAATGTTTCTCCTATGCTTGTCTTTGGAGTTGTACGGTATGCCCATAGAACTTCCGGCAGCAACTCCGGCCATAGTCCCTTGGTGTCTCAAGCTTCTTCGTTATGATATTCAGTATTGACTTGTTGGAGGATTCCGCTTGTCTGTTTCCTGCGGGATGATATAGTGTGGAGAGTATGCTTTTGATGTGCCATTTTTCACCGAATTCGGCGATCTTCTTTCCCGTGAATTGAGGTCCGGTGTCACAGCTTATTTCTTTTGGGATGTAGAAGTGGCATACAATGTTCCTCCATATAAAGGTGATCACTTCTTGCTCGCGTATTTGAGTGAACGCATCTATTTCCACTAACTTAGGAAAATAGTCAGTTAAAACTAAAAGAAATCGCATGTTACCTCGCCCTACCAGGAGGGGGCTGACAATGTCCATTCCCTATTTGATGAAGGGCAGGGCGAGGTGACCGAGTGGAGGTGTTCGCCCGCTTGGTGGATCATGGGGGCGTATCTTTGGCATGGTTCGCTAGTTTTTTTAAAGTCAACGACCTTCTTTTTCATTGTGGGCCAGTGGTATCCTACTCATATGAGGCATCTGACTAGGGCCCTATTGCCGGTATGAGCTCCGCAGTGACCTTCGTGGACTTCTTCTAGGACGCGCCGTGTCTCGTTTGGTCCTAAGCATTTTTCTAAGGAGCCGCCATACATTCTTTTGTATAGATCGTTGTTGATGACGCTATACCTGGCCGCCTGCATTCGAAGCTTTTTGGCTTCTTTTTTGTCGTTTGGAAGCAGGTCGTCCTGTAGATATGTGACAATACGATTGCGCCAGTCCCAAGTTAGGTTTATAGTGCGTACCTCGATTTGATCGATCGACGAGTGGAGGAGAGTGACCATGTTTCCTTCTTTGGTTATGCTTTTAGTGGCTGCCTCCAATTTGGCAAGGCCATCTGCTTCGATGTTCTGCGCTCGAGGTATTTGGTCGAGATGGCATTCGTCGAACTCAGGTAACAATTTGCAGATCTCGACCGTGTATTTCTATAGCCTTTGTTCCTTGATTTGGAAAGCCCCTGTGACTTGATTGACGATGAGTTGTGTGTAGGACTACTCGTCGTGCTCCGTACTTGAGTGCTAATTTTAACCCTGCAATCACGGCCTCATACTCGGCTTCATTGTTAGTCATATTAGGGCACCTTATGGACTGGCGAATTGTTTCGCTTGTTGGGACCTCGAGAACGAGTCCCAGTCTAGACCCCGACGCGTTAGAGACGTCATCAGTTTATAGAACCCACAGGTCATTCATTTTGGGGGAGGTACGTGCGCCAGCTTCTTTTTTGACTTCGGCCATTATTTTTGCGCTGAAGTCGGCGATGAAGTCACCAAGCACTGGCGACTTTATCGCTATTCGTGGCTGATAGGTTATATCGTGCTCGCTCAATTCTATGCCCCATTTGTCTAATCTTCCCGACAGTTCGGGTTTGTGCAGGATACTCATCAGAGGAAAGGTCGTGACCACTGAAATGGGGTGGCATTGGAAATAAGGTCTAGGCTTTTGTGAAGCTACGACCAAAGTCAGGGCCAGCTTCTTGAGGTGGGGGTACCTTGTTTCGGAATCGACCAGAGTTTTGCTAATATAGTAGATTGGAGATTGCGTACCTTTATTTTCTCAGACCAGGACTGTACTTACCGAAACATCAGACATGGCTAGGTAGATGAGGAGACGTTCCCCAGGTTCCGCCTTAGCAAGCAACGAGGGTAAGGATAGGTATGCCTTTAGTTCCTTCAAAGCGTCGACATAGTCAGAGTTCCATTGGAGTCCATTATCTTTTTTGAGTACGCCGAAAAATTTATGGCACCTATCGGAGAACCGTGAGATGAATCGTGATAGGGCGGCTATACAGCCGGTCTGTTTCTACACCTGCTTCTTGCTGGCCAGGTTCTCCGATATTCCTTCTATTGCTTTGATTTGGTCGGGATTGACCTAAATGCCTCGTTGTGATACAAAGAAACCGAGGAACTTTCTCGAGGTTACGCCGAAGGCGCATTTCTAGGGATTCAATTTCATGCCATATCGTCTGAGTATGTCGAAGGCCTCCCTCAAATGGTCGATGTGGTATTCTTTTCTTTTCCGCTTAACCAACATGTCGTCTATGTATACTTCCATGGTTTTACCGAGCTGGTCTTTGAACATTTTGGTCACGAACCTTTGATATGTCGCCCTTGCATTTTTCAATCCGAACGACATAACTCTGTAACAGTACGTCCCCTGGTGGTGATGAAAGTGTTTTTTTCCTGGTCTTCTTCCTCCATGAGGATATGGTTGTAACCCGAATAGGCATTTAGGAAACTTAATAGCTCGTGCCCGACCGTCATGTTGGTAAGTTGGTCAATATGGGGCAGTGGGAATGAGTCTTTTGGGCATGCTTTGTTCAGATCCATAAAGTCTACGCACATCCGCCAATTTCCCGTTCTTCTTTTTTACCATGACTAGGTTGGCGGCCCATTGGGGATATCTGACTCTCTGATAGAGCCGTTTTCAAGCAATTTTCCACCTCCTCGCTAACAGCATCATTTATCGCGACATTGGATTTTCTTCTAACTTGCTGTACTGGGGGGGGGGAGGGGTAGAATGGGTCGACATTCAATTTATGTGTCGTTATCTCCTTTGGGATGCCTGGCATATCTGCATGGGAAAAAGTGAAAAAGTCTGCATTGTTAGCTAAGAATTGATGAAATTTACCTGGTTCTTAGAGTTTATGGCCAATATAGGCCTTTTTGCTGTGGTCGTCTTTATCGAGTTGCACGGGGTCGAGGTTCTCCACAGTTGATCCTGAGGTCTCTATGATTTTGGGGTCCTTGATGACATTTTTCCATTCGTTGCCACCCGACCTCGACCCTATTAATTTCTATGCCTCCTCGACTTTGTCCTTCAATTATTGGGGGTAGGTGCAGTCTTAGGCGATGCGGTAGCATTCTTGGGCAGTGCGTTTCTCACCACTTATGCTGAATACCCCCAAAAGGGTGGGAAATTTGATGACCTGATATAAATCGGAAGGGATGACTCTCATGGTGTGTATCCAAGGCCGACCTATGATGGCATTGTACGCGGTAACCTGATCCATGATATGAAATGTGGTCTCTAGAGTGACACCGCCGGCCAGGACGAGTGGCGTGATTTCTCCAGGTGTTCACTCAAATGCATTGTTAAAACCCGTCAATGTGATGCAATGCGGCACTATTTTATCTTTGAGACTCATTTGTGCGAGGACTCGAGGGTGGATGATACATGCCCCACTCCCATCGTCGACCATAATACATTTTACGTCATTATCTAAAATGCGTAAAGTAATAACAAAGGAATCATAGTGATGGAAGACCAAACCGTGGGTATCCAACTCATCGAAGATGATACTTTCTTAGACATCGTAATATTTTTCATAGATGATGGACCGTTTCAGCTTATGGGTGGTTATGAACTTCACGTTGTTGATTGATGCGTCGTCGCCTCCTACGATGATCATTTGGATGGTATGGGGTGGGAAGCGTGGCTTCGGTGGACCGTGATGCTGTTCGTATCCTCGAGCAAAGTTTTCCCTTCCTTGGTCGCTCATTAGTTCTTTCAAATGCCGTTGGTGGAGCATGTTCATGACCTCTTTCCTTCAAGCGACACAGTCTTCTATTTTGTGACCTCGTTCCTGGTGGAATTCACAGAGGGCATTTGACTTTCTAGTGTTTGGATCGGACTTCATCTTTTGCGGCCACTTCATTTTTGGGCCGAGCTTCTCCAGGGCGTAGACGAAAGGAGAAACACAAAAATTGTGAGCAGATAGTAATGGAGGCATACCTCTTTCGTTTTGATGAGTCCCTATCTCTTTCCTGGATGGGCCGTAGCCATGATGGGGGGATGGTACGATGCCGGTTCTGACATATGTTGGTGCCTTTCCTGGTTGGGGCGTAGGCCTGCATGGTCCCTTTTGTTATCATTTGTGCGGTCCTTCCTCGACTCTATTTGGACTGAGGTTAACCGTTGGGTTGGTCTATTAAGGTCATCTTCGTCAGCTCTTACTTCGGCAGAGTAGGCGTTGTGTATCTTGTCCCAAGTGGTTGGGGGGTATTTCATGGGCCTGCTTAACAATTTTCTGGTCGCTCGCGAACCACTCCTATTTAGCTCATTTTGGAAAGCTGCTACCGCCATCCCCTACGATACATTTGGTAGAGTCATTCTCACACGGTTGAATTGGGTGAGAAAGTCCCTGAGTCCTTCGACGGGTGACTGTTTAATGGCGAATATGTATTCAACCTCACATCTGCTTTCTTAGCCCCGGAATGGGCGGTGACAAACTTGTTGGCCATCTCCTCGAATGTTTCTATGGAACACACAGGTAATTATGAGTACCAAGTCAGCGCTCCCCCGGTTAGGGTTTCACCAAACTTTTTCAGCAATATGGAAGGCACTTGTTCTTTGGCGAGGTCGTTGCCTTTTATTGAGGTGACCTAGTGGGTCATATGATCCTCCGGGTCCGTCGTACTGTCATATATTTTCAAGTATGGTGGAATTTTTAAGGTTTTAGGTATGGTGTGTGGTGCAGCCTCGTCACTGTATGGTTGCTATACGAACAGGTCAGCATCCTATTTTGGTAAAAGCTTTAGGGCCCCCGGTATTTTGTCCACTATTTCTTGGTGCTCTTTCATTTGGTTGCGGAGCATTTTGTTCTCGTTCTCCATCTCCTCCATCTTTCTCAAAATGGCTATGAGGGTGTCGTTACCTGCATCATTAACGTTGTGAGTGATATATGTTACAGGAGGAGGGTTGTGCTGCTCATCTGTCGCTGGTGTGACGCAAGTTGTCGCATCTTCCCTGCTCGTCCTTTGGGTGGGTTTGTCGAGTATACTGGTGAGCATGCTCGTTAACCATGCTTCGAGTAGATTTTTCATTACTGGTGGTGCATCTTCCGTTGCGGACATAGAGGCCCTTTTTCCATGTGAGGTTGTGATGCTGTCGTGAAGGAGGGGTGAACCACTCTTCCTGGGGGAGGATTAAATAGATCACGACAGTGATATCGACATGTATCAAGGATGGGCCGATTAATTAGCCAATCATGAGATTTCTTACTTCATTTAGTACTGTATCTAGAGTATGACTCCCCTGCTATATAAAGGGGGTCTGATCATTTGTAAAACACATCACATTTACGCAATATAAAGAAATATACTGTCTTTTTCTAGCTTTCATTATCTTGTTGATCTGCTCTTATATTAACTGAAATTTCTCTTGGTTCAAGGGTGATCGAACTCGAGGTCCAAGTCTATTCGATTCGTTTGGTTTGCATTTATTTCTTTTATCGTCAATTTCAATATTAATATATTCTCTTAATTTGTGCCAAGTTATATCACGTATCCTTAAAACCATGTATAAATTCAATTGTTATCCGTTTTTAGGGTAAACATTTTGGCTCCCACCGTGGGGCTAAGGATAATAGTGATTACTTAGTACTAACTTTCGTAACACACACTATTTTACACTTATTTCTTGTGAGTATCTTTGATTCCAGGACCAAAATGTCGAACTCTCACGCAGCACCTGTACACGTGGACAATGACTTTCGTCACCATGATGAAAATGACAGCATAGCACCAGGGAACGACGTACCTTCAGTTGGCCTCGATGGAGTTTCGGCTGCAGATCTAATCGATGTCAGCTAGCATGTAGCCATCAATGCAAATTTGGCCGTTGATCTCGAAAGTAGCATCTGTAGGGATGTTCGATCAGCCGCTCAGAGCATACATGGAGGTGAAGAGGGCGGGATCAGCCTTCGGGTGATCTTCGAGATGTTGTAGGCTCAACAAGATGCGATAGCCCAGCTCTAAAACAAGAATCATGCACCAGGAAGGATCGATCTTGAGGCGTCCCAGGAAGGTTTTCATAGGGTCGAATCGGTGTAGAGGAAATCAAATGGGAACGAATCGGGGGCTGATCTCGCAATCATGAAGATGCTCGAGGAACTAACGAAACTAGTTGAGTCGGGGGAAAAGAAGATCAAAGCAAACGACAAGAAGGTGAAAACGTATAAATCAAGGGTTGATCAAATTCCGGGGGCATCACCAATATTGAAGGGTTTGGATTCCAAAAAGTTCATACAAATGCCCTTACCCCCGAGCGCTGCTCCCAAACCGATACCCATGAAGTTCCACATGCTCGAGATTCCTAAGTACAATGGAACGACCAATCCAAATGAGCGTGTCACCTCTTACACATGTGCAATTAAAGGGAATGATCAAGAGGAAGACGAGGTTGAATCCGTGTTACTAAAGAAATTTGGAGAGACCCTGTCAAAGGGAGCTATGATATGGTACCATAATTTACCACCTAACTCTATTGATTCTTTTGATATGCTTGTAGATTCTTTTGTAAAGGCACTCGCCGGAGCCATCAAGGTCGAGACTAGGAAGTTGGACCTTTTCAAGGTAAGGCAGAAAGACAACGAGATCCTCAGAGAGTTTGTGTCTCGATTCCAAATGGAACAAATGGATCTACCACCGGTCGCTGATGATTGGCCGTTCAAGCTTTCACCCAAGGACTCAATATACGAAACTTAGTGGTTTTGTAACAGTTGAAGCAGAATTTGATAGAATACCTGGTTGTTACCTGGGCCAATGTACATGATCGGTATCAATCAAAGATTATAGCCAAAGACGACCAGCTAGGGTCTCCTTCCCGGTCCGTTTATCCTATCAGGTCCGTTGATAGAATCAAGAAGGACATTGATCGAGAACCAAGGTTGAATAGGGATCGATACTAGCCGTATAGTGGAGATCGAGCGGAGGATATGGGCAAAACCCTATACGAAGTGAAAGGAGAATTGACAGAGGCTAGAGGTCTCGAGGGCTCATGAGCAAGAATGGCATCGACGGGCATATCCGACCTAAAGAAGCACCACGGTTGTCATAATATAACTTCAATGTTGACGCAGCCGCCATCGTATCGACTATCAGACACATCAAAGATAATAAATGACCTCGACCTTTGCAGACCGATCCATCCTAGAGAAATCCCAACCAAATGTGCAAATATCATGGCACCCATGGCCACAAAATGGAAGATTGTCGACAGTTGAGAGACGAAGTAGCTCGGTTTGCAACGACAGGCACCTTCGGGAGTTTATGAGTGATTGAGCCAAGAATCATTTAAGAAGCAGATATTCCAACAAACAAAACGAGCAAGAAGAACCTCAACACATCATTCACATGATTGTCGGAGGGGACGATGTTCCCCAAGGGATAGTGTTAAAACGCACCAAGGTGTTGATCACAAGGGAGAAACGAACTCGGCATTACATACCAGAAGGAACCTTTTCCTTCAACGATGAGGACGCAGAAGGAATCTTGCAGCCCCATAACGATGCACTGGTAATATCTGTACCCATGAATAAGACTCGAGTTAAACGTGTGTTAATTGATCCAGGTAGTTCGGCCAATATCATTGGATCAAGGGTCGTAGAACAGCTTGGCCTACATGACCAAATTGTGCTCGCGCCCCGAGTGCTAACCGGATTCAACATGGCTTGTGAAACTACTAAGGGCGAAATAACTTTGCCAGAAAATGCAGCTGGGACCATCCAGGAAACCAAGTTCTATGTGATCGAAGGGGATATGAGGTATAACGCCATGTTCGGGAGACCATGGATCCACAACATTAGGGTAGTGCCCTCGACCTTTCACCAGGTTCTAAAATTCCCAACACTAGAGGGAATCAAAACAATCTAGGGGGAGCAACCCGCCGCAAAGTAAATGTTTGTCGTTGACAAAGTGATTTCAATATTGACACTTTCATCAACGAAGGGGTCAAATTCTAAGGGAAAACATGAAGTCAAATAGCAATCACAGACGTCGGCCTCGAGCAAACTAGAGAAGCAGGGGACTGATGAAGATGATGATTATGGGGCCCCTCGATCCTTCACAGTCCCAATGACTCCGACGCTACCAAATCAACGGTCAAAGTGCTGGAGCAAGTCATACTAATCGAACATCTACTCGACCAAAAGGTATACCTGGGCACGGGGTTAACTCACCAACTCCGAAAAAAAATTATTCAATTTCTTATGACTAACATGGATTGTTTTTCTTGGTCTCGACATGACAGGGATACTACCAAAAATCACCACCCATAAACTAAGCTTGGACCCGAAGTTCCATCCGGTGAAGCATAAAAGAAGACCCTAGTCCGAGATCAAGCATGCCTTCATCAAAGATGAGGTAACTAAGCTTCTTAAATAGAGTCCATCCGGGAAGTAAAATACCCCGAATGGCTAGCAAACATAGTAGTAGTCCTTAATAAAGGGAACCAACTAAGAATGTGTGTAGATTACAAGGATTTAAATAAAGCATGCCCCAGGGATTCTGTTCCTTTGACTAATATCGATCGCATGATCGATGCCACGGCCGGCCACGAGATCCTCAGTTTTCTCGATGCCTATTTCGGGTACAACCAAATACAATTGAACACGGATGATCATGAAAAGACCTCGTTCATCACTAAATATGGTACCTACTGCTATAATCTAATGCCATTTGGATAAAAATGCTGGCGCCACTTACCAACGCCTAGTAAACCGGATGTTCAAAGAACAAATAGGAAAGTCTATGGAAGTTTACGTTGATGACATGCTAGTTAAGTCCCTGCGAGCAAAGGACCATTTGAAGCATTTGCAGGAACCTTCATTATATTAAGGAAATACAACATGAAGCTGAACCCGGAAAAATGCGCATTCAAGGTCGGGTCAGGAAAATTTCTCGGATTCATGGTATCTAACCGAGGAATCGAGATCAACCCGGACATGATCAAAGCTATCGAGGACATCACGGTAGTAGACAACATAAAGGCCGTACAGAGGTTAACCGGGCGCATATCCACCCTAGGGCGAATCATCTCGAGGTCCTCCGATAAAAGTCATCAATTTTTCTCGTTGCTGAAGAAGAAAAATAACTTCACATGGACTCCGGAATGCCAACATGCCTTGGAAGAGCTCAAATGATACTTATCGAGGCCTTCGCTGCTTCACACATCGAGGGCAGACGGACAACTGTATCTATATTTGGAAGTATTGGAGATAGCGGTAAGTGGAGTCCTAGTCCTGGAAGAGTTGGCGCTAGCTTGGGTGAGGCCGAAACTAGTATATCCCCACCTAGAAATATTGGCGCTCTCTTTGATAAGCGCCTCTAGGAAACTAAAACCGTACTTTCAATGTCACTCCATATGTGTTGTAACAACTTATCTATTGGAAATATAATGCATAAACTCGAGCTTTTAGAACGGTTGGCCAAATGGGTTGTAGAAACCAACGAGTATGATATTGAATATCGACCCCGAACAAACATTAAGTCTCAAATTTTGGTAGACTTTGTGGCTGACTTCATGCCAACCCTAACACCCGAGGTCAAAAGAGAGTTGTTTGTAAACTCGGGTACATCCTCGAGAATCTGGACCCTCTTCACGAACGGTGCATCAAACACAAAGGGGTCCGGACTTGGCCTCGTACTTAAACCACCCAAAGGCAACGTGGTACAATTAACTGTGAAATTGACTAACAACGAGGCCGAATATGAGGCCATGATTGCAGGTCTCAAACTAGCCAAAGGCTTGGGGCCGGAGGTGATCGAAGCCAAGTGCGACTCCCTCCTTGTGGTGAATCAGGTTAACGGAACGTTCGAAGTTAGAGAAGAATGAATTCAAAGGTAACTAGATAAGATACAAGTAACTTTACATCGATTTAAGGAATGGACTTTGCAGCACGTTCCTCGGGATAAAAATAGTGAGGCTGATGCCCTCGTAAACTTAGGGTCGTCAGTCGAGGTTGACGAGCTCAACTCAGGGGCCGTTGTGCAACTCATGAGGCCAGTAGTTGATAAAGGCCAAAACGAGATAAAATCCACAAGCTTAACCTGGGATTGGAGATATAGTACGTAGAGTATTTGAAGACCGGGAAGCTTCCCTCAGATCCAAAGGAATCGAGGGCCCAGTGCAAAAAGGCAGCCCGATTCACCTTGTCCGAAGATGGAACCTTGTTCAGAAGAATGTTCGATGGCCCACTAGCGATATGTCTAGGACTAAGAGAAACCGAGTATGTTCTGAGGGAAATTCACAAAGGTATTTGCAGAAACCATTCTGGCACCGAATCATTGGTTCAGAAGGTATTCAGAGCCAGCTATTACTTGATCAATATGGAAAAAGATGCGAAAGAGTTTGTTCGAAAATGTGACAAATGCCAAAGACATGCATCGATGATTCACCAACCTGGGGAACTACTCCATTCGGTCTTGTTGCCATGGCCATTCATGAAGTGGATAATAGACATCGCTGGCCCTCTTCCATGGGCACCGGGTAAGCTCAATTTATCTTATTTATGACTGATTATTTTTCTAAGTGGGTTGAAGCACATGCCTACAAGAAGGTTAGGGAGAAAGAATTCATCGACTTCATTTGGGACCACATCATGTGTCGGTTTGGGATGCCATCCGAAATTGGTGTGACAACGAGAAACAGTTCATCGACAACAAAGTAACCAAATTTCTCGAAGATCATAAGATCAAAAGAATCCTATCAACACCTTATCATCCTAGGGGGAACGGGCAAGCCGAATCGACCAACAAAACCATCATCTAAAATCTTAAGAAGAGTCTAACCGATGCCAAAGGAAAATGGAAGGAGATACTACCCGAAGTCCTTTGGGCATATTGCACGACTGTGAAGACTAGTACCAGGGCTACTCCGTTCTCATTAGTTTATGGCACTGAAGCCCTGATTCCGGTCGAAGTCGGGGAGCCAAGTATTAGATACCGATATGCAACAAATGAGTCAAATAACGAGGCCTTGAGTACGAGCTTGGAGTTGGTGGACGAAAAGCGCGAGGTCGCCCTTATTCGATTGGCTGCCAAAAAATAACTAATCGAGAGGTACTACAATGGAAGAGCCAATCTTTGATATTTTAATATCGTGGACTTAGTGCTAAGGAAAGTCACTTTAAACACCCGGAATCCGAACGAAGGGAAATTGGGTTTGAATTGGGAAGGACTGTACCAGATTCTCGAGGTCACCGGGAAAGGGTCCTACAAGTTCGGAACGATGAATGGAGAACAACTACCGAGAAATTGGAATATATCTCACCTAAAACGGTACTACTGCTAAGGTATGGCCCCATTCATTTCCTTTTTTTCAGACTAAAACTTGCAGATGATTAACGAGAAGCGACACAAACTCTTTAGGTCTGAAAGCACGTGTTGCACTATTTTTCCCTTAGACCGGTATTGTCCCAAATGGGTTTTTTGGCAATGTTTTTAACGAGGCAACAATTGATCATGCTAACTAAGAATCAAGCCTGATTACAAATCATTATCGAAGATCAGTTCAATAATATCCGAGGTTCCTTTGCAATCAACCTCGAATACCGGGGGG
>ML374056.1:105983-127238 GCA_005239525.1 Nicotiana knightiana | reverse complement strand
AACAAAAAAAAAATTAAAAAATCCCGGGGTTCCTTTGCAATTAAACAAAAAATCCGGGGGGGGGGGGGATTACCCTCGGATATGCATTACTTTCTGATATCAACTCCAGCGAGGAAACTACTTCGTAAAGGAAGGTCTCGATAGAAAGGATTTATTTTAAGGGCCAAACAGTCAAAACGAACCGTGCCTACGTAGATTTCTCGAACCTGGCATAAAACATGTACGCATGTATGACTATTTTGCTCAAGATTAAAGAGAAGTACTTTCCTTGCAATCATCTTGTGTTTTAAATTTTTTCCTCTTTACACCCCTGAAAGAGTTTTGTACTTCCGAAAATAACGAGCCCAAGGGAAATAAATAATCAGAATACGAACGAACACTCCCTCACTCGGGGACTGCCGTCCGAAAATCTCAAACAACCCAAGTCACTGGGCCTCAGGGTCAAAAGACCTATTAGGCAAATCCCCGATTTCTAAAGGCCACGACCACCCCACTCAGGGACTATTATCTTGGGAAAGCCCGAATAACTCAGGAAAACAAGCCCAATGGGCAACGCCCGAACTAAAAGGCTACGGCCAAATTAACATGGCTCGGAGATGTCTAAAACCCGTAAAAAAAAACTAGGCCTTCAAAAAAGAAAAACTTTCACAACCGGTTCTAAAGGCTTCCCTCGGCAAATTCATAAACTTAAGATATTTTCGGGGAAAAATCGTCGGTAACATCGAACCCCAACAATGCCTTAACTCAGAAAGACAATAAAGGTAAGGTTTGTTCGAACCTTCAAACACAACCTTATTATTTCATGCTAAGGCATTTTGACCTTTGCGAATACAAATAAAGCAAAGAGGAAACTTGAAAGTCATAAAAGGGAAAATCCTTATATATATATATAAAGGTTGAACGGCCCCTCCGAGCATCGGCTTCACATGTCTTGGCGTTCTTAATTTTGAGCAATAGGTCAAATATTTGGGCCTGGACCCCCTCAAGGGTCTTCCTTCGGGATTCCTACCACGCATGCTTCACCATGCTTTTTGCCTTCTCCTGGATAGCCTCGACATCAACTTTAAGCTGGGCCACCCTTTTATCAGCTTCGTCCTGGGCCGTAATAACTTCTGACTTGGAAGCCTCGAGCTCCTTGGCTAGATTTTTTTGACCAGAAACAGATGAGCTCAGCTGAAATTGGAGTTTCTCGATTGTTTTGGCCTGCAACAAGTTTTTCTCCATTGCAGTTCGAAGTTGAACCTCGGCAGAAGCCAACTGTGTCGGGAAGTTTCTTTTTTCGAGGCCAGATGGTCCATATTTTTCTTCCGTTCCTCGGTCTCGGCCTTCACCGCGTCCACCTCTGCCCGAATTTGCCCGATCTGGTCAATTCTCCTTTGAGCCTGAAGTTTCGGGTCGTTAGCCAAAGTGTCTGAATCATCATCACTAAGATCAAAAATTCGTATTACCTATTCGATCAAACCGGCATACTCCTTCCAAGCCTCCTCCAACTCGGCCTGAAGCTTCTCACTTAGAAGCTTGTAAGTATCCTTCTTCTCGACAAGCTCCCGAGTATCGGCCTCATGACGCTTGGACTCCACCCGGTATCGTAGAAAGGCCTCATGATGAAGCACCGAGGCCTGCAAGCACAAAGGAAGATGTTAGGATTATTCACCATCGAATCTAAGTATATAATAAAGGGACGTACGAAATTACCCGATTCAGCACCTGTTGAGCTTCATTGAAAAGTCAGGACGCCTCTACCTCGTTCATTTTTATTTGATCCTCTTCGGTCACCAGACATGGAAGGTAATTGGCGATCCCCACCGGGGAAGAAAGAACACGGGCGTCCTCCGGGACGGCATAAAATTGTACGTCTCCAAGTAGGATCAATACTCGGAGCGGGGAACCGTTTCACTATTTCCTGGCTCGAAGAAGACCCGCTAGCTCCCTGGGACGGTATCTTCCTTGGTACCGGTAAGTCACCCAAACCGGTAACATCCTCCGAAGCAGTAGAGTCCAGGCCATCAAAAAAATTATTGAAAGAATTGGCTGCTCCTTGTGCCCCTTCGTCGAGGTTACCTTTCAACACCTGAGCCTCATTTACCATAGAACCTGTAAACGAGGGCGACCCAGAAATATCAATCACCACAGGACATCTTTGGGTACGTTATCTTTTGACTGGTACGTACCAGTCACATTTTCTTTTTTGACCTCACTGGCTCGGGACAAATCGGTCTCGACCCTCTCAGGGACTTCATCTGTTGTCTCTTCTACGACCTCCATGGCTCGAGGCATTTCGTAGCCGCGTCTCACACGGGCCACCAGCTCAGAATTTTCTTCTTCCTCAGACTCGTCCCTCAACCGATTGAGTGAGTCCGATGAGAGTTCTCGGGCCCCAGCTTTCTTAGGCTTATGCGCCAGCCGCTTCCTCGGTCTCTTCTTTTCAGGGAGGTCTCATCATCAACTGATGGAGGTCTCATCTCGATGTTCTTTGGTAAACCTGCAAAATAAAAATATAACGGATCAGGGACCGATGATGAAAAAATGAGATAAGATATATTAGGGAAAAACTCTTACCATGATTGCGGGCCTTCCATTGGCCCTTCGAGAGATCACGCCATAAGCGCTCAGAGTAAGGTCTCTATGTCACGTTGCCCTCGACCCACTCTTTGAGTTTGGGAACGGGGTTCGGCAATTGGGCGATGGCTAAATCACATACACATCAGTGAGAAATCAACGGAAAGAATAAAAGAAATACCAAAGGAAAAGCTAAACTTACATTTCATATTCCATTTCTCAGGAAATGGCATGTCTGTTGCTGGGATTAAGTCTGAGGTCCTCACTCGAACAAATCTACCAAGCCATCCCCGATCTCGATCCTCGTCGATACTCAATAACAAGGTCTTTGTGGCTCAGCGTAGCTTTATTAACCCTCATCGGTAAAGTCGAGGGTTGTACAAGCACATGAGATGATTGATGGTGAATGTACATCCCTCGACCTTGCTCACAAAGAAGCGGAGCAGAATAACGATCCTCGAAAATGAAGGAGGTATCTGCCCGAGCGTCACGTCATACCTTTTGTAAAAGGCTATGATAATCGGGTCGAGAGGGCCCAATGTGATAGGGTAAGTGTAAACACTTAAAAAATCCTCCACGTATGTGGTGATTGATTCTTCAGGGGTAGGGGCCACTATGAGCTTGTCTACCCAATTGCAGTCCTCTTTAACTTTATCCAGGATGCTTCCCGTAATCATACATATGTACCTCGAGGACGGTTCACATCAACCCGCCATGGGCGTATTCTTGACCTTGAAGTCAGCCCCAGTATGGCACCTAGTAGGGATATATGATCTCAGAGGAGGTTCCTCAGTAGCAGCATGAGAAACATTTTCGGAAGGTTTTGAAGAAGAAGGTGCTTCTTTTTTAGGAACAGACTTTGAAGTCTTTTCCATATGAGAAACAAGGAGAAGAAGTTACTGGCAAAGGAATCTTTGAGGTTAGCAGTTAGAAAACAAGAAGATGGAGTTTTCTTTAAACACGAAAAAGATTTTGTGTGCAAAAGTTCAAATAGACGGTTTGAGGGGTATTTATATGTTTCTCAAACGGCGGTTCATTTCGCGAAATAGCCGACGATCAACTGACATGCACTTAATGCCTTGATAACTGAACCGACGGGACGTTTCAATATCCGTTTGTTGCTTACATCATAGTTGGGTGCCTCAGTGATTGTTTGTCGCTTACGTCATAGTCGGGTGCCTCAGTGACCGTTCATCGCTTGCGTCATGGCCCATCGAGACGGGATTCAGAAGTTCATGTCATTTCTCGTAACCTTCTCTCCGAGAAACAAGGGGATTATTTGTATACGGTAAAACTGGTGCCACCCCTTGCGTGACTAATTGAGACTGGAATGTGATAGATTAGAGTTCGATCTTGAATCATACTGAAACGAGGTGCGAGGTTATATCGTCAAAGCTCGAGCCCCCGGGAACGAACAAAATCGAGATCGAGGAAAATTTGCCAAGCCGAATAACTGAAGGACGAAATATCCGCGATCGAGCGTAGATCACGGCGGAGATCTCGACACGTATCAAGGATGGGCCGATTAATTAACCAATCATGAGATTTCTTACTTCATTTAGAACTGTCTCTAGAGTAGGACTCCCCTACTATGTAAAAGGGGTCTGATCATTTGTAAAACACATTCACATTTACGTAATACAAAGCAATACACTGTCTTTTTTTAGCTTTCAATATTCTGTTACTCTTTTTATATATAAGTAGAATCTTCACTTGGTTCGAGGGTGACCTAACTCGAGGGCTAAGGCTATTTAATTCGTTTGGTTTGCATTTATTTCTTTTATCGTCAATTTCAATATTAATATATTCTCTTAATTTGTGACTTATATCACGTATCCTTAAAACCACGTATAAATTAAATTGTTATCCGTTTTTAGGGTAAACAATTATGAATAAAAACTAGGTAGAGATAGCCTGTGCCAACACGGGCCCAATACTGTGAAAGTTGGAATAACTATTTTTTTTATTTAATTTGATTTTGATTTGAAATTGCAGATAGTAAAACTTGTTGAGTGTAAGTAGCAAATCATAGGCAATGGTGCATGGTAATTGGTGGACACTATATGCATACATACGGTCTTCACATCCACGACAACATCACCATTACCAAATGCTTTAAGTTTTACATAGTTTACGTCATATATGGGATTGCTATTTACATATTAGCTAACAGAGATGGTATTTCATGCGGTGTTTAGTCTTCTTCTTAGCATTTCCTATCAAAAAATACCTGTAAACAAAGAAGCAAGACAGTAACATTCGCCTTAGTGAAGTTGTCAAGGTAGAAGAAAAGGGAAGACATTCAAATGCAAAAAGAGCTCGTAATTAACAGAAATGCGCTATCATAACAAGGGTTTTAGCCGGTAATTATAGGTGCAAAATGAAAATACAACCTTGATCTGCTTAATTTTCTCATATACACCTCCATAGGCATAGAAAATGGTTATAGGTGATTAAAATAAAGTGACTACAATAAATGACAACACCAAGATTTGAAGGAGAAATTGTAGGAGATGGTGTTAAATACAGGACTCTGTCGCTCTATACAAATATTATACTTGCTCTTCTCAAATTCAATAAGCAAATTAAAAGTATCACTATAGAATTTGATTCGCACCAATGCACATCATCAGTGGTAAATAATAAAAATAAGTTCAATACAGAAATATAAAATAACCAGTCTTACTGGCAAAATGACCACGAAATGGCGTAGTAATTTGAGAGATTAATGCATAGCAGAGCATGCCAAATATTACTACGCGAACTTTTGTGCAATTTTTAACTAAACTAAATTAGCCCTTTTAGTAACCCATATTGTCAAATCTTGAATGAAGTTAGTTGTTTGTCTTAAACTTAAGGTTATGCATTTAGTACCTTAGCATGTGATTTTAGAGTTGTTTCTTGTATATTCTTGTCAAGAAAGCTGTAGCTTTTGTTCATTGTTTCAAACGATGGATATTGAACAGAGCTATTTTCAGAACTAAACATCCTCACATATAAGAAGGCATCTATCTCACTGTTTCCTAGAACTTTATTCTGTAATTGTCATACTTGAAGAAAAACTGTCACAGGAATTTAAGATGTTGTTTCCTCCTTGTTCTCTTTCCTGCTACTTTTTGTGTACTTTAGCACAAAAATAAAGTAGCCATATCTGCTTTTAAAATTTGTACTAAATTTTTCGGATTGAATCGATTGCTTGTGGCCCGTCATATAAAATTATTACTTTGACCTTGAAAATTATTTTTGGATTAAACAGTTTGGTTCCGTTACCTGGAGCTCAAGCAAATTTACTATTCATCCAAAGATATTAACAATTTTTGTTAATATTTTCTTGTTTTTAGTTTAACCCTTCATCACGGCAGAAATTTGCCAATCAACACAATTGAGGACAACCAAGCTGGAGATGACTTTACTATGAAAAAGGAAAAGGGAATAATAACCATGATAATGATATGTAAGCACCAAGCACAGAAAAATGGAGAATGTACATCGGTATATTAGTACCACAACTATTAGTACCGAAACTAATTAAAACGAATATACGCCAAATAGTACCAAAACATGAGGTTCAGATACATAAGGTAATTTTAATTTGCAAAATTTAGTTCTAACTTTGCAGAAGCAGATCAAGGAATAAAACGAGCGGATAGAACACCTCCGAAAATTTTCGACTATCCCACGAGAATGATATGCATAACCGTTACAACACCGGGCTTCAAATAGAGGAATGCATGGAGGTTAAATCGAAAGTCAAAAATAGAAATCCAAAATCGAACGGAGGTGGTTGCAGAAATCCAAAAATAAAAGAGGTCCGAGCAAAGAGATACGTGATTTTCTTCACGGCCTGAAAAAGATCCAGACCTTCCCGAATAGGTAAGGAATCACCTTGCTAAATTGCAAAATTCCACAGGAGAAGAATGAAGGTTAGGAAAAGCATGGGTAAAACACCCACGAGATTGTTTACAAAGATACCGCACCTGACAACTGGAAAAGAAAAGATAGGTGCGGGGTGGATAGTTAAAGACTACGAGGAAGAAGGTTCATTAATAGCCATGAACAATTACACAAATATTTTCAGAAACAATCATTGAACCGAAAGAATCAAAAGCCACGAGGTCAAATATTGAAGAACTAGAAACTATCATTGGCTTCCCAAATAGGAAGGTTTACATTGGTCCAGACTCGATACCGAATTTAAAGGTAAGTTGATTAAATTTTTACGCGTTAACGCAAATTTTCTTGCTTGCCCCCAAGCTAACATAACATGTATACCATCGGAGAATAGTTTATATGTTCAATATTGATCCCGCAGTATAATCTTATTAAGAAAAAGAAGAAACTGGAGTCAAATAATAAAAGATAAAGTTACAAAACTTCGAAGGGTCGGTATAGTCCGAAAAGTTGAATCATTCAGACTCGCTAGCTAACATCAACGCATCATTATTATCAAAATTCCGAGGAGAAAGATGCATGATTGCTGGTATACCAAATTGTCTCGGATGTCTCGGTAAATGCAATCTTAATTCAAGAAGATAATGGTACACATTCTCCTATCTAGTATAAAATGCTCTTAGACACGAAAACTACATTTCTACATTTTGAAAAGCTGGAATTAATTGCTGCTGCCCTAAATCTAAGGCTTTATTTTCAATGTCATTCAATTCCCGTAGTCATTATATTTTCATTACGCAATATTTTGCATAAACGTGAACTGTCAGGAAGGCCAGCTAAATGAGTAGTCGAACTTAGGGAATATGATATTATTTATCAGCCACGTACGGTTATAAAATCACAAGTTTAGCAAATTTTCATGATTAATCTTAAATTGAACATATTACCCGAAGCTGAAAAGAAAGTACAAGTTATTTTTGGGATAATTCTCAGGATTTGGACCTTATACACATTAGGTCCACAAGTATTAAAAGTCTCGGGTTATGAACAATGCTTAATGCCTATCAGGGAAAGTAGTTAGATAATTCACAAAAGTTATTTTATTACTAACAACAAAGATGAGTATGAAGCATATGCTACAGGGCTAGAATTAGCTAGGGGTACTCAGAGCAAAAATATTGATTTAACAATTGATCAAATCCAAGAAAATTATGCAGCCCAAGAAAAGCGAGCCAGATGTGCTAGTCACGAATCTACTATTGATATCAATGACTCCAGAAACAACTCCGGGCTCTTGTTGAGAAATATCATTTCTGGTCAAACAGTCTCGGGATCGGGTTATTCTTTATTTGGGTGATCCCCAATCTGTCATCAATTAGAATGAAAATAATGTAAGCTCGACACTAATTGAAGGAGAATTATATTTGAAAATATTCAAGGGTTTCAAGGCTAAAATGTCACAAGGACCCGGACAACCAAAATATATGATGCAAGAAATTTATAAGGAGAGCAGTATAAATTACTCTGATAATAAGCCTGTATGACTAATTCAAATCAAGATATGGCATGATCCTCGACAATATTTGGAACCTCCGTAGTTCCCGGCCAGAGTAAAAACAGAGTAAAAATATATTTGATAAAAAGAGCTCTAGTACCGTCCCTATGTTGGAACTGGACCATTTGAAAAGTCCATCAATATCGAAACTAGCTATATCATGTACTATTAAACTGGGGACTGTCAAATTATGATCCTAGTATTTGAGTTCTCATACCTCAAAACTCAAACACTAGGGAGATTACTTATACTTGAAGATTAGTCAATTTGACCTGACATTATAAGAAGTGATACTAACAATCGATTGCCTTGGGAGATAGATTCCTAAGAGTATTCCGGCATTATTTACTACAATCTCAACTTAGTTAGTTGTCTTGCTCATATCAAGCATAAACACTTCAAACAATGTCGAATGAGTTCTTCAAAAATACATATACTACACGTACACAAAAAGGATTGAAAACTCCATGTCAGAAACAAGAATCCCACGATAAAAAAATAGAGTTCTATATCCAAGTCAAGATAAATATATGCAAATATGCCACCAGAATAAAGTTCACTTTGAACGAACATGTGACTTATATTCGGTCCAAAAACGACGATTCAAATATATAAGCCTTTCTTAATGGCTAGTTATATTATGATTCGGATCGATTATCCCGTATATATAAATGAAAATCTCAAATATTATTTCGGACATGTGTCCCTCTCTACTTGGAAGTATGTTCATATATTAATTTGGATTCAAAATCCAATCAGATTAAGTGTCTCTTCAAGACAAATCTACTAAGATATATATTTATTTGGGATCAATACTCCCTCAGATTCAATGTCATACCGGGATTAATACTCCCTCAAACCAAAAGTCTACTCGGATCAATCGATCCTATTTTACGCCTGAATGAAAAGGAGACGTCCTCTTCATAGCGTTTAAATATATAAAAGGGCCCTCTTTTATTTATAAGTTAGATATCCAAAGATGCAACTTTAAGACATCGCACATGTAACGATGCATCCAAATATATATTTTAAGTCTAAAAGACTAAGTATGAGTACCCAAATAATTTTCTAAAGTGCCAAGAAAAATTAGTACTCGGATAAATTTTCTAAAATACCAAATGATGATATTAGACCCGAAAGACACGAGGAACACTTTATTATACCCGGTCTAGGTTACAACACTTCTAATGAAATAAAAAGGATTAAGCAATCATCATCTAAAAAATATATACCTCCGAGTCCCGTATGTATTTTCCTTTTCAAAAAATGGACCATATGGAAGGAATAATCAAATGCTCGAGATTTCATACGTCAAAGCTTTAAAACTTGGGGAACTATGTAAGGCAAAGAAGACTAAAAAAGTTAGAATTCAAGTCAAGCATGGATCAATCTACCCAATAATTCAAAAGTTAAGAGCAAATCAAGAGCCAAAAACACAAGCCTGATTCAAAAACATGTGATGAAGTATACACTCGCGGATGTAAATTACAAGATCTTACGAGTACATAGGTTAAAGACAACTTTTAGTGGATTGCAAAATATACCCTAAAATTTTGTAAAATCTATTATAAAGAAAACAGTTATGAAAGAGTTGTAGATGTTACTTGAATACATGCAAAGTATTACACAGTTTGAAAGTTCAAAAATACAAAACTTCCTCAAGTTGTTCAAGAAATATGTATGTTTCTACTTCTTCTTTCGTATGTTTACACCAATATGAAGTTGAGATATCTTCTTCATCAATGTCGTTTATCAAAGGGCCCTCTTTTATTATAATTTTGTGTCTGTCAGAATCACGGAATATTGAAGCTTTATTAATGCAAAGTTAAATAACAAAGGATGAAACAAAAACCCAAACATTAAAATAGGCAGAAAATAAAGTTGAAATTTATATATCAAACTTTGCAAACATAAGGCAAACATTTATCTTCAAACCCCGAAACAAGACAGGGGTAAACCAACCAATTATTGACGAAAGGAACATAAGCGGTGGAGTTGTCATCTGAATCTTCAAGTTCTGCACTCTTTTTTCCTTCGTCCGGTTTTTGTCCCTTTTGGATTTTTCCGGCAAGGGTTTTAATGAGGCAGAGGCAAGGTGAAAAGGATAAAATCTTCCACTTCTCGGTCACATCACAGTGAGTAATCGGAAAGTAGGGGGACTATCTGTATTAGTGAAAAATATACTCGCCACGAGTCTATTAAATGGCGACACGTGTTAGCAAAGTTTGGAGAAAAGTGAAGAATGACACGTAAGAATGACATGCAAAGTTTGAAAACTATTTTTAGGGTTAAACAGAAATGATCAAAATTATCCATCTGTTTTGGGATTTCTTGCAATTCTGTACATAAATTAGAATCGCTTTATCAAAAAGAAATTCCAATTATCTTTTAGTAGTTAATTTGCTATGTCAAGCCTTTCAAGTTTTGAACTAAATGTTCAGGTGACGTTAAATCTATTTCATAATACCTAATTTCCTTCTATTCTCATTATTCTCTCACACAGTCGGGCAAATAAAGTAATGGTTGTCGTATAATACTTATACTGCATATATTTGTCAAAGAAGTTAGTGCAGAGGAAATTCTACAAGCTTTTAATCAAGTATCAATTTGGTCATCGAATCCTAAATCAACTATGGAGATACAGTTAGTAATAATTTGTGCTGAGTCGTATGCTCGATTCAACTTTTGATTTCTCATACTTGCGATAAGAGAGCCTCTTTTTAATCAGCTTGCATCAATTTATATAATATGTATTTGTAGTAGCCGAGCCTTTTTGTCGGCATGTATTTTTCCCATAGTTTGATCATCTTTTATTCATTAGCCCTTTTTCTATTCCCTAAACTTGAAGTTTGAGTTACATGTTTAACATTACTAAGCATATTTAAAGAGTAATGTGCAACAAATTTAAGATTCAGAAATGAATAAAATGGACCGATCGATAAGTTGAGGATCGTCTTCGAGATCTCGATGAAATTATACTATACAAATGCACGGATCGGCAACTATCATAATCGAATGAAGAAACTGCAATAATAATGAAGATAAAACATAATAAAACAACGACCTATTAGACAACTCCAACCAAAAAAGGGGAGAAAATTATACCATTTTAGCGCTTGTGGCAGTCATGCACCACTAAATAGCTACCAACTTGCTCATGGTTATCTCTAAAATGCTGGGAAAGATCAAGCATTTGGAAGACAAAGCCCTTATTTTTTCGAAAATCCAATATTCAGCAAGAAGCCTAAAACATGTAAAATTACTGTCATGATATGTTTCTTTACACTTATTTACTCATATCACACCTTTCAATTTAGCACACAACACTCATAAAATTGCAAAATCAGAAAGTATGGAAAGATCGAAAAGGCACCAAAGTAGTAGGAAAGGAACCCAAAAGAATACAAAAAGATTTTAAAAAAAAGGCATTAGGAGAAAAGAGAACAAAAAGTGGAAGAGAACTAAAGAATATATAAAATCTCTGAAAATGATGAATGTTCATATTAATAGTTAACTTACTCAGCAAATGATCCTCTTCAATTTTCTTCTATGACATAACTCACAAAATCATTTGTGAAAACATTATGCACGAAAGGAAACAAATAAGATGCTTTACAAGGTGAAAGTATAACAATGCAAATAACCAGAAAATAGTGACAAATGATGACAAGGAAAATTTGGGGAAAGAAGACATAAGATTAGGACAATTAGTGATAGTCCATTGAATACCGCTTAAGTCAATAAAGGGTTTTGGTCATGTCTTAACGGTGAGGAAGGCCACAGATAACTTGGCTTAAACCCCGAATTAATATTCACATGTAAGAAGCAAATTGAAATTTTAGTAGTATCATAAACTTTACAATGCAACTATTAAAAACAATAGTAAAGTCAAGTAAGCTTGTAGACAAAAAATTGTGTTGAGAAAATAAAATCAAGACCGAAAGTATCGCAACAATCGTAGTATTTTATTTCAAATATTTGAGTGTTACAATCTCTATGAATCATCTGATTCTTCTTTTCAACAGTAAATAAAATAGCCTCTGAGCTTAATCTTGAATTTTATTTTATTTTAATCCAAGTGTTTGAAACTTGATCTTGATCTTTACGACTTTTAATCCAAGGGCTTGCAACTTGTTCTTGAATCTTCGTCTTGATCTTTTAATCCTTAGAACACTTGAATGCTTGTAGCTTTTAGAGAAATCTGCATCATTTGATCCACGAGCTCTCTCTTGCTTCTTGTTATAACTTCTGGTGTCTTTTCTGAGTTATGAAGACCCCTATTTATAGTTGTGGGAGGGAAGAGTTATGATAAGAACAAACTCTTTCCGACCTATCAAATCAAAGTGTGACAATGCCGCATTTGATTGGCCAGAACATGTCACTTGTACATGTGGCGCGATTCCACTGGCCTTTTAATTTGACTTGGCATGCCTTGTCATTTTGACATGTGGCATGGTCCTATTGGCTCTTCCATTTGACTTGGCGCGCCACGTCATTTGACACGTGACACCAAACTGGGCCTCTAGAAAGATGACATCTTGGGCGTAATGAAGTGGGCTCATCACTTTAGCCCAATTAAATGGGCTAGCCCAATGGATTAAGACTTATTTAATTAACCCATATATATTGGACTTATATAAGTAAACCAATTATATAGCCCATAATATTTATTTGGGCCAATATATCTTGAATTTAAAATTTAATTCAAATTATTTCATGGATTTAGTTTTAATAAAATTTATATGCCTACAAAGCTTTCTATGTAACAAAAAAACTTTCATGTGACAGCCTAATAACCATGACTTTAAATATTTAAACTACCCAAAAAATTTAACTACTAAAAGATGAGGATTTTAAGTTTACCACAAAAATCTGACGCTGTGATGACCCAAAGAGTCATTTTACGAATTAAGACTCCATTCCAGGCTCATTAGCCTTAAAAAGACTAATTTTAATTACCTCGATTTGCATGCGCAGTCCGAGCGTGAAACCGGAAAGCTTTTATGTAAAAATATAAGAAATAATAATTTTTGGAATTAAATTTTGATTTTTAGTTGACTTTGGTCAATATTTTGAGTAAACGGAATCAGATCCGTATTCCGATGGTCTCGGGAGGTCCGCAGTAAAATATGGTACTTGGACGTATGCCCGAAATTGAATTGCGTGGTCCCTAGCTTTAGAAATCAATTTTTAAAGAAAATTGTTGTGCTGGATCTTTAATGAAATAAAGAAATGAATTAATGTTTGAAACCGTTGGTATCAGGCTCGTATTTTACTTCCAGAGCCAGGTACAGGTTTGTTATAATGTTTAAGTACTATCTGTAAAATTTGGTGGAAATCGGAGTTCATTTGACGTGATTCGGACGTCCGTTTGAGAAAATAGTGAATTAAGTGTTCTTGAGAAAATCATTAGTTTTGAGATTAAATTTGTAATTTTAGGTGTTATTTTTGTGATTTGATCGCACGAGCAAGTTCGTATGATGTTTTTAGACTTGCGTGCATATTTGGTTTAGAGCCCCGAGGGCTCGGGTGAGTTTCGAGTAGGCTATGGGATATTTTAAACTTAGAATTCTCTGTTGTTTTTGCTGTTCTGGTGCACAGTCAATTTATTCTTCGGGTTCGCGTTACTCCACTCACGAACGCGTAGAGTAGAATTTGCACTGGGGTCATTTTGTGCTATGCGAACGCGTGGCCCTGGACGCGGACGGGAAGCACTGAGGGATGACCCTTCACAAACGCGACCACGCCATCGCGAACGCACAGGGTTAAGTGGGCCTGAGGAGGGGACCTGTTTCATTCTATGCGAACGCGGTCAATACCCCGCGAACACGAAGGCCTTTGGGCTAGTACCCTCCGTGAATGCAGCAGGCCCATCGCGATCGCGATGAAGTCCTGCCCAACTATATAAAATCAATTTCAAAAACGGGCAGAACCTATTTTCTTCATATTTTCGAACTACAAAGATCTAGAGGCAATTTTCTTCACAAAAATTCATCCCCAAAGTGTTGATAAACAATTCTAAACTCTTCTCTTTCAATTACCCAATGTTATTCATCACTTTTCAATCAAAAATTAAGAGTTCTCATGGGAGAAATTGGGGGTTCGGTTAGAATTAGAGAATTTTGTAAAAATTAAATTTTGACCTCGAACTGGGGTCGGATTTTGAAACTAAGTGCACATTCGATATTGGCGGTGAATGGGTAAACGAAATTTGCTCCGAACCCCGAGTTTGGACCAAGCAGGCCCAGGATCGGTTTTAAACTTTTTTTTGAAAAAACTTAGGAAAATAATAATTTTTCGGTAAAGTCGGTTCCTTTAGCATAAATTAATGATACTAAACTAATTATTATTATATTCGAGTGGGTTAGAGGAAAATTTGAAAGGAAAAGCGGTAATTGAGCAGTGAGTGACTTGCGAATTTGAGGTAAGTGTTTGGTCTAACCTTGACTTGAGGGAATATTAATCCCCAAATTAAATGATATGTGAATTTGCATGTGTATGGTGTATAGGCGAGGTGACGAGTATCTATGCACCACCACATTACTTGTTGAACATGATCCTTCCCCGTTTCCAATTTAATTGATCCCTAGTTTAATTATTATATGATCATTGATGCCTTCATGTCTACTTGGTTCGTCAACTTGTTGTTAAATATTGTTTCAAGTATTTTGATAGTGTTACTTATTCCTTAGTCACTTTGTGGTATACCTGGTTGAGCTGGTTGTTAGTGTTACATTATACATTTCGGTTGGTTTCGCTGTGTAGTGATAATTGGTGAGGTTTCTGAAGAGTACAATTTCCTGTTTGTGATAATTGAGATTTAAGTATTGTGAAAGGCTTAGAATTTGATTTGTGAAATTTTATTATAAATAAAGAGATGAAATGTGATTTTTCTAGGTGGAGCGGGTTGCACGCCGCAATAAGGAGTAATAAGGGTAGACAGGTGGGATCGGGTTGCACGCCGCAACATGAGAAATAAGGGTAATATANGCAACAGGAGAAATAAGGGTGATATACATATAGGGAGGAGCAATAAAGGTGGACAGGTGGAATCGGGTTGCACGCCGCAACAAGGAGCAATAAGGGAGAATATTCATGTTTTACTGTTTATAAAATAAAGGAATACTCATTGTTTTATTGTCATTATTTCATATTATGCTCTTACTATTATTTAAAGTGAATCTTGTTTTGTTTACAATTGTTGAGACATAAATATTGTGAAGGGCTTTGACTTAAATTGTGAAAATCTTTTTTATAAAGAGATGTGATTGTCTGGTGGAAGCGGGTTGCACGCTGCAACAAGGAGTGATAAGGGTGGACAGGTGGGATCGGATTGCACGCTGCAACATAAAAAATAAGGGTGATATATATAGGGAGGAGCAATAAGGGTTGACAGGTGGGAGCGGTTTGCGTTCCGCAACAAGGAGCAATAAGGAAGGACATTTATGTTTTACTGATTTTTAAACACAAAGATTTGAAAACTTACTGTTTATCATATTATGTAATTACCGCTGTTTCAAAGTGAAATTTGAAAATTTATGTGAGAATTGATTATAGCTGAGGCATGGAAAAGGTGGCTGAGTCATTTTATTCATTGCTACAGATTATTATTTTGTTAGGTTTAGAATTTCCTTCTTGCTTTATTATATATTGTTCACAGGTTATATTGTTAATGTCGCGCCGTAGCCTCGTCACTACTTCGTCGAGGTTAGGCTCTGCACTTATTCAGTACATGGGGTCGGTTGTACTGATACTACACTCTACACTTCTTGTGTATATCCAGGTATCGACCAGAGTTGAGTCTCGATTAGTAACTGAGTATTTACACGGAGACAAGAGGTATATCTGGTGGCGTCTGCAGATTCCTGGAGTCATCCTTTATTATTTAGATTGCTGTTTTATTTCATTCAAAACAGAGATATATTTCTTTCAGTCCATTTATTTGTAGTACTCTTTAGTAGTTCGTGAATTATGACACCAGACCCTTTTAGTAGTAGTTCGTGGTTCGTATCATTTTTTTTTCAAATATTATTCATGAAGTCACTTATTGAGAATTATCAGATTTCCTGTTTATTTTAAATTGTTCTATTGTGTTAAGTAAACTTTTAAAGGAAATGGTTAGTGAACTTCTAACATTGGCTTGCCTAGCAAGTATTGTGTTAGGCGCCATCACGATCCCGTGGGTTGGGAATTTGGGTCATGACAAGTTGGTATCAGAGCACTAGGTTGCTTAGCACAATTCACGAACAATCTTAATAGAGTCTGAAGGATTGGTACGGAGACGTCTGTATTTATCTCTCAGAGGCTATAAAGTTAGGAACAATTTCACTTCTATTCTACTCTATCATGCGAATTTATTCTATCATTGATGGTTGAAGTCGTCTATTCTTGTTCTCTCGCAAAACTCGACAACACGCAATGCATCTACAACCGGACAAGAAATGGAGCCCCAATGACAGCTACGATCAGGGGAAGAGGTAGAGGTAGAGCTCAGTCTAGAGCTCGAACATCAACACCTATTGTAGGGCCTCAAATGGATCTATAAGCGGAGGTTCTAGCCCAGTCGGTACATGTTGGACCAGTCAGGTTCCAGAAGGATTTATAGCTACTGGATCAAGTTGAAAGCAATAGGGTTGATTTATATGGGCTATGAAGTTTAACGTTGTGGGTTATCAGACGTTGCAACCTATGACTTTGTGCCAAATGGGGAAATCCACTGTCAAGAAATAGATTGCGAGGTCGGGTATTATATCGGTTTTGGCTGGGAATGTACAAGGCTTGAGATTTTGCAGGAGATAAAGCTGGGACTTGCAAGTATGTCGCCCTCCTTAATAACCCTATACCTCAGTACCAAATGAGTTATATAAACAACTTTGAATCTATAAGAGGTCTACTCAGCGTGGAAGTTACGATTGCGAATTTTGGGGTAGCACAGTAGTGTTGGGTCAACATAGTAAAAGAAGGAATTGGCCGCCGGTGTTTGTCGCAAGCCTATGAAGAGGGCGAATAGCCATTGCAACGCCAACTACTTGGATCAATTCTCACAAATGCTATTGATAGAATTTGTTTCTCAGACTCATTAAAGGACTCAATTATGATCGTAAAATTTTGTACGACTCAGGGCAGGTTGATACTTTATTTTGGCTAGTGGTAGAAATTTCCTAGATGTTAGAGTGTGTCCGGGATGAGGAAAAGAGGAAGCTAAGGAGACTAAGAAGTCTTGAGGTTCTAAAAGATTCAGTAGGTTCTACTTTGCAACAACAAATTATTATGGCAGGGGCTCGGGCAACCGGTCAGCCCATTCCATATATCTGATTACTCGGGGTGCTCCGATAGGTTCTTTTAATGCACCGCTACGAGATTCCTACAACGGTTATTCCATTTATTTGGCATAAACTAGGTATGGGCAGCCGAACTCGCAAAAAAAAGGAGTTGCTATGAATATGGCGATACTAGAGACATCAGGAGAAAAGTGTCCCACACTTGGGGTAGACATATTTCATCAGAGTACTCAGGCTACGTACCCCATTGCAGTTACAACTCAACTTTCATGACCAACTGGAAGAAGGGGTCGGAGTGTCGAAGCTGGAGGTCAGACTCCTAGAGGTGGAGACCCAGCCTGTTGATGTATTTTCTATGGTAGGGCTGAGGTCGCTACACCGGATGGTGTCATTACAAGTACAATTTTGCTTAACTTGATTCGGTTATGAGTATCTAAGAAAGTCCTCCAAATATGCTCCACTCATGGGTGCGCTTCGTAACCCTAAAATATACTTATGTGAATACTTGTATTGAGAAATTCTATGGAGATAGCTATGTCTATCAGTATGTGTTGTGATTTTGTTTAACAAAAAATATTTAAAAGAAGAAAAGAAATGTTATGATTGGCATGACGTGCATAGTACTTATGATTCAGAATTGAGGACGAGATCCTCACATTTTAATATGATTTGATATGTTTAAATCGGGCTACGAGCTTCGGTGGAAGTTATATAAGGACGAGATCCTTTTGATGAAAAATTCTTGTGTTTAAATTCTCCCTTGTGAAATTAAAATTTGTACTATAGTACTAATAGGGAGTCATACCTGTTAGGCTTATTTGAAAATCTTTGTATAAAAATTATCTGTACATAATTCTCCAAATTCGTGTTATAATTATTGAGCTTTAACTACAAGGTAGGTGCTCTCCCATGTGGCATTAAATGAGACACGTTAATTCAGACAAATAATTGTGAGGTCTTCATACATCACATCTCGTTATCAGTATTGTGAAGGGTTGAAATGGAATTATTGTTACGTGAAGTTATTTGGTGATTTTGTAATTGATGATGAAAAACTATTAAGATCATATTGAACCAAAAGGGTGTTCCATTCAAATGGTCGGACGAGTGTGGGTTGAACTTTCAGAAGCTCAAGATTTCTTTGGCTACAGCGCCAGCGTTGGTGTCACCCACGAGTTCAGGATTGTGCACGGTGTATTGTGGTGCATCTCGTATTGGATTAGGTGCATTATTAATGCATGATGGCAAGGTGATTACATATGCCTATCGACAGTTTAAGGTTCATAAGAAAAATTATCCTGTCCATGACTTAGAGTTGGCAGCCATTGTTCACGCATTGAAAATATAGAGGCACTATCTTTATGGTGTGCCGTGTGAGGTTTCCATAGATCATCGCAGTCTTCAGTACTTGTTCAAGCAAAATGATCTTAATTTGAGGCAGAGGAGATTGTTAGAGTTATTGAAAGATTATAACGTCACTATATTGTACCATCCGGGGAAGGCCAAAGTGGTGGCTGATGCATTGAGTAGGAAGGTAGTGAGTATGAGCATCAGAGACCCAGTGGTTTGCTTCAACAGATAGAGATTCCTGAGTGGAAGTAGGAGCATATCACTATGGACTTCGTTGTTAGACTCCCACAGACTCAGAGGAAGTTTGGCGTCATTTGGGTTATTGTGGATAGGCTGACTAAATCAGCACATTTCATTCCAGTGGCAAGTACTTATACTTCAGAGCGGTTGGCAAAGATATAAATTCGAGAGATTGTTCGCCTTCACGGTGTGCCCATATCTATCATTTCTGATCGAGGTGTGCAGTTTACTTCGCACTTTTGGAGGGTAGTTCAGCGTGAGTTGGATACACGGGTTGAGTTGAGCACAACACTCCATCCTCAGACGGACGTGCAGTCCGAGCGTACTATTCAGATTCTAGAGGATATGCTCTGCGCTTGTGTTATTGACTTTGGAGGTTCTTGCGATCAATTCTTGCCGTTAGCGAAGTTTGCCTATAATAATAGCTACCAGTCGAGCATTCAGATGGCTCCCTATGAGGCATTATATGGTAGACGGTGTAGGTCGCTAGTTGGATGGTTTGAGCCGCGAGAGGCTCAGTTATTGGGTACAGACATAGTTCAAGAGGCCTTAGATAAGGTCAAGATTATACAGGATTGACTTCGTGCAGCTTAGTCCAGGAAAAAGAGTTATGCCGACCGTAAGGTTCGTGATGTGGCATTCATGGTTGGGGAGAGGGTATTACTTCGGGTATCGCCCATGAAGGGTGTTATGAGATTTGGGAAGAAGGGTAAGTTGAGCCTTAGGTATATCGGGACATTTGAGATTCTTGATAGAGTGGGAGAGGTAGCTTATAAACTTGCATTGCCTCCAGGGTTATCCTCAGTTCATCCGGTATTTCATGTGCCTATGCTCCAGAATTATCATGGTGACCCATCCCACATGTTAGATTTCAGCTCTGTCCAATTGGACAAGGATTTAACTTATGAGGAAGATCCAGTAGCGATTTTAGACCGGCAAGTTCACCAGTTGAGATCAAAGAGTTATCCTTCAGTTCGAGTGCAGTGGAAGGGTCAGCTCATTGAGGCTGCTACTTGGGAGTCCAAGTCGGACATGCAGAGAAAATATCCACACTTGTTTGCCAATTCAGCTAATTTTCTATGTTCGTTCAAGGACGAATGCTTTTTTTAGAGGTGGAGATTGTGATGACCCAAATGGTCATTTTATAAATTAAGACTCCATTCCAGGCTCATTAGCCTTAAAAAGACTAATTTTAATTACCCCGATTTGCGTGCGCAGTCCGGGTGTGAAACCGAAAAGATTTTATGTGAAAATAAAAGAAATAATAACTTTTGGAGTTAAATTTTAATTTTTAGTTGACTTTGGTCAACATTTTGAGTAAACGAACTCGGATCCGTGTTCCGACGGTCCGTAGTAAAATATGGGACTTAGGCGTATGCCCGAAATCAAATTGCGTGGTCCCTAGCTTTAGAAATCAATTATTGAAGAAAATTGTTGTGTTGGATCTTTAATGAAATAAAGAAATAAATTATTGTTTGAAACCTTTGGTATCGGGCCCGTGTTTTAGTTCCGGAGCCCGTTACAGGTTTGTTATAATGTTTAAGTACTACCTGTGAAATTTGGTGGAAATCGGGTTCATTTGACGTGATTCGGACGTCCGTTTGAGAAAATAGTAAAATTTAGGTGTTTTTGAGAAAATCATAAGTTTTGAGGTTAAATTCGTAGTTTTAGGTGTTATTTTTGTAATTTGAACGTGTTGGTCCCAAAACGTACTAGCAAGTATACGTGGTCGACATGTAATATAGGATTATAAGTCCAGATATCGTACCCACAGAGACTTGTGATTAACTATCAACAAAATTAAACCCAAACAATTAATCTATTCAAACAAACACTAAAGTATGAATATTTACCTAAAATTAATCTAGAATAGTAAACTATGAAATTAAAGAAACAAATGGGCGAGATTAGACACGAATTCAATAAGAGCCGATATTCTAGAGCTATGGGTTAGCAAACAATCCTGTTGAGTTTTTCACTTAAATCGTTTGATTAATTTATCTAGTTTATTGATTGACGAGGTTAATATTTCTCGTAGCCTTCTCTCGAAGTACAACTCGCCTATTCAAGATAACCTAACGCCTATATTCCTATGAAAGTAGGATTAAGTAAAACGCATTAATAATTCCCGTATAATAATCAAGCAAGGCGATTAGGTATATTCCTATCCTAACCGCAAATCCGCTCCCTTGAAGGGTTAAGATCTTGCTCTACCCAATCTTATATTCAATCTAGAATTCCCTCTCCCGAGTTCAATCCTAGATTCGTAGATAGTATACAATTGGTGATCAAGAAATCAAATAATTAAGCGCAAGATTGAATAAATAAACCAATATGATAAAATAATAAGAACAATTCAAGCTTCAAACTACAACGTTC